>JAURVB010000565.1:0-86698 GCA_033002965.1 Piper betle | reverse complement strand
GCCGATCTCGCTTTGTGTCTGTTCCACGGCTTTAAAATATATATTTTTTTAAACAAGGCCATCCGAGTTGACTCCAATCTAGTAATTTTTAGAGTAAAATTTTATTGAGACTCGTACCAAGATTTTATGATTGAGTTCCTAAGATAATTAATAAAAATAATTTAAGTATTTTTATTTTCTATTAATTTAGCTAAATTAATATATTCAAGTAATATAAATTATATATTTATTAATTTTAAGTATTAAAAGAGTAATATATGCTAATTTTATATATTATTTAATTTAATTAAAAAATAATATAAATGACTTTGAGGAATATTTGGATTTTAATTCGAGCTAACTTTGCTCTATGGCACCACAAATTGAGTCAAAGTCTTGAGTTTTTAAATTGAATTTTTTTACTTGATATAATTTGTAGAAGAAAAAAAAGAACTTAATAACTTTTTTGCAAGTAAGAAAAAAACACACATTATTAATTTAAGACCAAGTTTCTGTAATACCATGACCACAGAAAATATATATATATATTCTTAATTTAAAATATTTTTAATCAAAACTAAAATCGTAGTAGTCAAAATATGGTTGAATTGGCCACACTGGACAAAGTAAAAATTTGGTTAAGATAGCAAAATACGGTTTAGATATGAAATTCTTTTGTCCCATATTTATTTTTATATAATTATTTTTCTCATTTAAATTGTAATTAAATTTTATCATAGAAAACTAATGCATCGTGTATATAATCATCGCATCTTTCATTTTTCTTTATTTATCTCACGTCAATTAGTATAAAAATTAAAAAAATTAAAAAAAAATTGGATGAATAAATAATAGATTACAATGAAAAGTTCTAAAATTAATATTAATGTACTTTAGATTTAGTAATTTTTAAAGATAACTGGTGATAAACTTTAAAAATATCATTATTATCATTAATTTATAATTTTTGTCGGTCATTCAATCATAATCAATAAGTCAAATTTAATCGTAAATATTTCGTATATTATTTTTTACCAGATGCTATTGCCATTAATCGTAAATTTAATCGTGCTATTGCCATGGTCTAATTTAGCCAGGTTGGCAGTTTGTAGTGTATGGGCTGACCGCTCTGACTTCCATGCATTACACACGTATAACATAGTATATAATAAGAGCCCGTTTTTACTGTGCTCGGCTACAGGTAAGTTACCTGTGCTTGAGTTATCCAGCCGTTGGATTCAAATCCAACGGCTGGATAAAAAAAAAAAAGGTTGGGCGGCGCGCCGCCGCCCCGGCCGACGCGTCGCCGCCGCCGCCGGCCGACCCGACGCTCGCGGCGACACCCTCCCCCCCACCACCGGCGGCGACGGGGCGGCGGATCTAGCCGCCCCGCCGCTTCCCCGCCGGCCAGCCGCCCCGCCGCGCCACCCCCCTCCCCCCGTCCCCCGTCCCCCTGCCCGACCGCCGCGCCCCTGCCCGCCACCCCGCCGCGCCGCGCCCCGCGACCAACCCCGTCCCCCCGCGCCGCGCCCCCGTCCCCCGGACCACCCCGCCCGCCACCCGCGCCGCGCCCGCCAACCCTCGCCACCCCGCCGCGCCGCGCCCCCGGACCAACCCCGTCCCCCGCGCCGCGCCCCCGTCCCCCGGACCACCCCGCCCGCCACCCACGCCGCGCCCGCCAACCCCGCCACCCCGCCACCCCGCCGCGCCGCGCCCCGGACCAACCCCGTCCCCCCGCGCCGCGCCCCCGTCCCCCGGACCACCCCGCCCGCCGCCCGCCACCCGCGCCCGCCACCCCGCCACCCCGCCCCCCCCGGCCGTCGCCGTGGCCGGGCACCGCACTCCGCCGTCGCTGCGGCGGCGGCGCCGGCGGCCTCCCTTTTCAATTTTTTGATCTTGGCCGTTGGATGCTAATCCAACGGCCAAGATCAAACTTGAGCACAGGCAGCTTGCCTGTGCTCAAGCATAGGAAACATATTTCCTAATAATGCTTTAAAAAGGGCAATACTTCACACGTACTTGAACCCCTCTGCTATGTTCAAGTAATATAAATTATATATTTATTAATTTTAAGTATTAAAATATACATATATATATAATATTAATTTTATATATTATTTTATTTATTTAATCAAAAAATAATATAAATGAGTTTGAGGAATATTTGAGAAATAATATTTTGTTTCTCGCCCTTCCCTAACTGCAAAATAAACAACAGGAAAGCAAGAAAAGAAAATGAAATAGATGGAGACATAATATGAAGAAGTAAAGAAGAAACTATATAAAGAAGATGGAGTCCGGGGAAAGGGACACAAAGTTTTAATAAGAAAGAAAGATGAAGAGAGAGCATTTTCCATGTTTTTTTTGTAACTCTACTTTTAATTATACGGATGCTTACATTTTTTATTCGATGTAACCTCTTCCAAAGGCCTGCCCAATCTCTTTTCATTTTTTATTTATAATTTAATAAAAAATGATAAAAAAGACAAACAAACACCTTCTAATTGATTGTGCACGAGGGAAAGGACCAGATCTATGCATTTTTTCCACAAATTTTGGGTAAATAACATCCTCTCTTTTAATAAATATTCTAAAGTTGAACACGTGTATATGTTTTATCAATTTATTTGATTTTTTTGACTTAAATTTTATTTAATTTTTACGATGCTATATTGCTTTTATATTTGCAACAAGAGCTTACAGTAGGGCCTCAAGAGTACGACTTAATTTATAAGTACGAAGTGCAAGATTGGATCCCAAATCAAATGCATGGTTCAGCATTTTGACACTGTACAAACACAGCAGAAGAAAAGCATACAAATACACATAAACAACAGCTCATGTGACCATCTTTCCACCAGGCTGATCTAATTTACTCAAGATGAACTGTGGGAAGGAGGTAGCTCTTAAAGCCTTCATCTCGCCACTGCAGCCGTTTCTACCACTCCTATGTGCCCATAATGTAACCTCGCGTGCAGTGTTAGGCCTCTGGGAAGCTGTCAGCTTTTGACAGTATTTTATTAACGACTCCGAGAGGCAAGGAAAGGAGACACTGTCAGGGCATGTCATCCTCGATTGTGGAAGATAAACGGAGATGAAGCAACTTTAAACTGGGCAAGCACATGATAGGTAATGACCTAATTCCCTCCTTTGGCTTTATGAGCTCTCCTTCAAGTCCCGGGCATTCTGAAACACAAAGAAGTTTGAGACATTGAAGATGCTCAAGACCAGCAAAATGCCAAGAGCGTAGCATAATTTGTAATTCTCAAATAGGAAAGGCCATTGAGGGCATCCCCACCTACTTTGAATTGTTGGTCTTTATAGGCATTAAAAAAGAACTTAGAAACAGGTTTTTTAGGATTCTCTTAATTTAGAATCTACTTCAAAAAATAAAATTTTTTTATTAACCTATATATAAGTCACTAATATTATTCACGACGGGTATGAAATTAAACCATCACAAACTTTTCTAATTTGGGCCATCCCACTATACTTAAACTATAAAGCTTGAAAAAACAAGAGCTTTTAAGTGTTATTACGTTTTCGTTGAGCGGACATTCACCAATTATCAGCTCAGACCACTCTCATATGGCCTCAATTGCTGATCCAAGTACCCCCACTTAAAAATTGGCCACCTCCTCATTTCAACAACTCTTAGACATTTGGACAACCGCTTCAGACCATATATGCAGCTTAAACCAGCATCTTCTTGGTCAATTTCCACACCTGCCCCATCTTGTTCCTCCATGTCAAAGTTTTCCACATCTTCCCCATCACCCAGCCGAGATGGATATTCGCCAAGCTTTGCACATGAGGATTCAATACATAAATTCTGTAACTTAGTCAAATTCCAGAGATCAACAGATAATATCTGCTCATACTCAGTTACACTAAGCTTGAATGTTCTAAGCTTTACCATACCTGGAACTACTCCTTTCGAAATCTGATTTTTATAATCGTCTATGGCTCTTAATAATAATAATAATAATAGTAGTAAGAGTAGTAATAATAATTTTAAATTAATTATTAATTGGTTTATAAAATTATTATATGGCAAAATTTAAATACATTACGACCCGTGAAAAAGACTAAAATGTGATGAATGGGAAAAAACTAATGTGGGTTGATAAAAAATTTAAACTAAGTAAATATTAATAGCTTATAAAGATATCATATGCTCAAAGTCACCCGTGAAAAGGTTGAAATGCTAGAAGAAGAAGAAGAATAAGATAGGAAGGGCTAGGGTATTGAAATATTCCACTTGTGTTTGAATTAACACAAGTCAATATAAAATTTAAATTATGTAAATATTAATAGGTATAAAGATTTCGTGATTCAATCATAAGAATGTTAAAATATAATAAAAAGAACGAGAAGAAGGGGAAAGGAAGATGACTTTTAAAAAATAAAATAAAGGGGAGTAGTAGTTAGTAAAAAAATTAAATTAAGTAAATATTAATCGCTTGTAAAATATTATAGGATAAGAATTATTTATAAAAGGTCAAAATACAAAGAAGAAGAGAAGGACAAATGAGATTTTTTTAAAAAAATAAATAAATAAAATTAAGTAAATATTAATGACACGAGAGACATTGTAAGATCAGGGTCAACATAAAAAAGGTCGAAATTACGCATAACCCAACCGCCAATCCGGTCCGGTTCGGCCGGTCCGGTTTGGAGAACCCTACTTCAACCCACCCTCCTTCGAAAACCCCACCATTTCCAAACTTTGCTCCTTCTCCGCCGTCGCCGGTCTTCTTCTCCGGCGACATCACCGGCGTCGCTCACCGGAGTGCGAAGGGGCAAGATCAAGCGGCCATGGGCATTCTCAGTATGAAAAGTTTCTTCCTTTCTTGTGTTCCGTGCCGCCTTTTGTTCGCATAAGAGTAGGAACTGCCAGTTCTTTGATTGGGGGATTCTTGGTGGTGGTGGTGTTGTGTTGGTTGCTATTTTTTATCTTTATCTGTTGTTACAAAGTAAGAAAGTTCCAATCTTTGCTCGGATGGTTATGGTATGGCAGCCTATTTGGTTGGGAGTGGTGATGGAGTAGGAACAGTTTAATTGCATGGTTAGGTATTCTGATTTGTGTAGGATGAGAGAAAAAGACCACTTCTGTAGGTAGGAGTGGTTGTGATCTTTTGATTGTTTATATGGCCGTCGTAGTTGTTCTGAGTGTGAAAGTGCCATGCTTTGCTTGCATTGTTGTGTTATGGCATTTTTTGGTTGGAAATGGTCAGGTATTATTGATATAGGATTTTTTAAACTGTTATTTTCTTGGTTAGGTAATTGTCATTTCTCTAGGATGAGGGAAAAAAATAACCTTTTTTTAAGGTGGACCTGGGAAGAGCTTGGATTTGGTTGTGGTTACCTTTGCCTATTTATTTATTATTTTTTGTTTGATTAGTTTTATGATGTGAAACTAGTTTTGCCTATTTTGCACTTGTTAAATAACAATTCCTCTTACTGTGATTCGGTATTTTGCTAACGGTTGTTTTGAACTGATTTGAGCAGAAGATTCTTTGACCCGGGAATCAGGTAACAAGGTGCACCATGCAAACATACAAGCTGCAAAGGTGATGTTGGCTTAACTGTTTGGTACTATATATTTTGCAAGAGAGGGGATGTGAAGTTCACTGGTTAATTTAGTCCAGTGGCATGAACGCCACTTATCTTAATAAGTTTTCTCCTCATTTCTTAGTTCCTTCTGCTTTTTCTGATTGTTGAATTTGTCCACGTTCCTAATTGTTCTTATGAAATGATGGAATCCTTGTGTTAAGGAATCCAATAACTTGGTTATAGGCGTCAACGACGAATCCTATGAATCTTTAAAGCTCAAGCTTGAAGAAGCAAAAGTAGCAAAACTAAAAGAAGAAGCAGCAATGTGTAGGGGGAAAACAGTCAGAAATTTATTTCAACATAATAATAATGCTCTAGAACATGACGACCTCTATATATATATATCTATAACATGACTTAATTAAACCATGACAATGACTAATATACCCTTATACCAAAACGTTAGAAATAAAATAATTTGACATGACTAAAATACCCTAATTAATAAAACATAAACAAAAACTAAATATTGTCTGCTATACGTCTCCTTTGGTTGAAAAGAACTCGTCCTTGAGTTATGAAGGAAATCAATCTAGAAAATTTGTTGAATGAAGATCATGCGGAGTCTTGTTAGCATCATACAATGATGAATTGAACTGTACGTCGTCAATCCCCTCTGCTGAAAATAAACTTGTTCTCGAGTATGCTGCTTCATGTTTTGGCAAAACGCTAAACTTACATTTGAGAGATAAGAAATTCATTCAATCACTCCAATAATGTTGAATCCAGACTTGACAAATCGGTTTTTGAATCAGAGGCTTCGAGTAATTATTGATAACATCTGGATAATATGGATCTTCATAAGCCTCTTTAATCAATAAATTGGGTCTAGATGAAAGTCGAATATCTTGATGCAATGAGGATGAAGATCTTCAAGTTCTTTTGTAACAATGAAATCAACGATTTCCTCTTGTGGCTCGTTCAATGTTTCACTTGTCCACTCAAGTGTATCAATAGAAGTATTTTCAATTGAATTGTTAACAATAGGTTCATATTGATTATCATCAACTTGTGCAAGATCTGAAGAGACTTGAACCAATGGAGGTTGTTGTTTAGGTAAAGTAAATTGGGATAAAATTTGACGATGAGCCGTGTGTGGTGTCACAACTGAAAGGGCTTGAGTAGACATCATGGTAGCGACAAGAGGGGTACATACATTCTCTCCAATTGGTGAGTTTGACCAGCCAACCACATTGCATAAAATCTATCAAAACCAGTGTTGCACGAATCGGCCGATTCCGTGCGGAATCGGCCGATTTAAATCGGATCGGCGCGATGCCGATCCGATTTCGGGGCCGACTCGGTCGGCCCCGAATCGACCTCGGAATCGGCCGAGTTCGGCCGATTCCGACCGATTTAAATCGGAATCGGAATCGGCCGATTTAAATCGGAATCGGTTTTTTAATGAAATTACTAAAATACCCTAGGTATGATTTTTATTAAATTATTTAAGCATGGGTAAAATGGTAATTTGGATTTTAAAAACCTAAAATCAAACCCGTCTCCCCGCGCCGCCGCCGCTCGTCCGCCCGCCGCCGCCCCGTTTCCGCCCTCCGCCGTGCTCCCCGACTCCGGGCTCGCCGCCGACCGGGCTACCGACCTCGCCGCCGACCTCGCAACGTCGCCGCCGAAGTGTGGCCGGACCGAATCGGGCTGTGACGCACGAATCGCCGCGACTCGCCGCCGACTCGTCGCCGCTCCAGGCCGCCTCGCCGCCGGCTACGGGCCGCTGACTGTTCGTCCGACCGGGCTGCCGACATCCTCCGACATCGCCGCCTCGAGACTCGCCGCCGACCGGGCCGGCGGCGGCGGCGGCGACGGGGGTAAAGAGTGGCATTCTCGTAATTAAAAGTTGACTCGAGTCTAACTCGAGTCAAAAATAATAATTAATTCTAAATAATTTAAAAAAATCTTAAAAAATATTTAAAAATATCAGAAACTATAATATACAGAATAATATCAAAATAACATCAATACCTAATTTTAATATATTTATATTATAAATTGTCAAATTATTATATATGACCGATTAAATTAATTTGGACCGATTCAACTGAACCGATTCTTGGCCGATTCAGACCGATTCCGATTCCGATTCCGACTCCCTGGAAAACCGATTCGATTCGATTCCGATTCATGCAACCATGATCAAAACGTTCATTAAATTCTGACAAATGCTGATCATAAGCTTTCATCCGAGTCTCATAACTCTTTTGTCGACTATTAGCATCCATCAATGCTTGCCAAATAAGATTGAGTTGATCCTCTATTGTTTGAGGATTAGAAGTCTCAAATTTACTATGGTGTAACTCATCTTCTAAAGTCCAAGAGTGTTGATGGTAAGAAAATTGAGTCCCATCTAAATATGAATAATCCATCTCAAAGTAAAAATTAAACATATTATTTTGGAGCCATGATCAACTAGATTAATCATCCAAGAACACATGGCAAAAATAACTTGATTTCAGCTTAATCGCCAAGGAAAATAACCGGCAACAATGTTTGATTATGTCATGGCAAAGACAAGAAAGACTTGCAGCCAATCATGCTCCAACTTGACTTGACGTTGCTCAACAAAAGACCAATTAGAAATATAGAGAAAGACAGCAGCTAGCAGCAAATTATCTCCACAGACAATAATCAGGCAAAGGTTGGATTAAAAGGTTAACAAATGGCTCAACTTGCAGCAACACAAGAGGTACATAGTAGCCAATAATATACCATTCTATACATGTCGCGTGGCAACAGAAATCAGACAGTGTATGCACGACCGCAATAGATAATAAACGGTAAGTAGAGCAAAACTTGCATCAACAAACTTGCAGCAATAAAGAACAGCACAGCAAGCTTGTTGTCGCCCAACAAAATTCAAACCAATTGCAGTAACCAATTTCCAGACATATATGGCGGCAAAACAGGTAAAAGATACTGCGTTCAAATCAAATTGAGATTACCTAGGATAGCCGCAAAAAATTCTGTGCAGCAAAGTTGATATCACTATATGGTAGGGAACTTGGCAGCAATATAGATGGAAGAGGATGTCGCCAATCAGCAGTCGACTTGTGGTTGTCTCTTGCCAATCTGGATGTTGCCCTTCCCAAATTGTATTGCTGCAACAGCTTTTGGCCACACAAGTAGAATTCGTTCTATGCAAAGACTGGAAATCCAACAGGTTGCCTTGTAGAGCACTTCTCAATTCCAAGTGCTGCTGTCTTCTCCTATGGAAAAAATTCTTGGCGACAACAATTCTAGCGGCAGTAGAATCTCTTGAAAACTATCAAAACCAATGATCAAAGGTGGAGTTTTGGGTGGTGGCGGGGAAAATAAAATACAACCTATGATGCTGAAAAGCAAATAGATTGGATGGTGGTGGTGATGGCCAATCACAGGACAAAACCTTAGGAAGACCTAGGCTCTAATTATCAATTGATGGAATCCTTGTGTTAAGGAATCCGATAACTTGATTATAGGCTTCCACGGTGACTATGAATCTTTAAAACACAAGCTTGAAGAAGCAAAAGTAGCAAAACCGAAAGATGAAGAAGCAGCGATGTGTAGGGGAAAAAAGGAATTTTATTTCAATGTAATAATAATCCTCTTGTTTTCCCCACAGTTACTACCTGCTTGTTCCCCATCCCATTGGACTTCAACAACTTGCTAGAGAGTTCCGCTTTGGCGTACTAGCAAGTCTAAACTTGGCATGTGACAGTCTCCTTCCTCATTTCAAACGCTTGTAGGAGAAGGTCGGTTAAGTGTACTTGACGACCTCCATATATATATATATATATATCTAACATGACTTAATTAGACCATAATAATGACTAATATGCCCTTATACTAAAACACCATGAATAAAACAATTTAACATGACTAAAATACCCCGAATTAATAAAACATAAATAGAAATTAAATATTGTCCGTCATCATGAAACATCAAGGCATACGTAATTTTCTGACTTATGTGAAACTTGAAAAGTAATGTTTTTATATGTTTGGGTATTTGTGGTGAAAGCTTCCCTTCTGAAAATGATTTTGTGCTTTTGGATGTAGGCCGTTGCTGACATTATTCGCACCACCTTAGGTCCTCGGTCCATGTTGAAGATGCTACTTGATGCTAGCGGAGGTTTTTCATTTCTTTTTTGCTTTGTTTTTTTTTTTCGACTAAGGTAAAACCTTATGCATGGCTCAGATGCTTTCCCCAAGAGAGGGCTAAGAGAATGATTACCTTTTAATATGAGACCTTATATTTCATGTTTTGCAACATGTATGGATGTAATGAATTGGCATATTTGATGGTAAATATTTATGAAAACCTGAGACGACCAAAGCAAGGTTACAATAAGCGAAGCTGAGATAAATTTTGAGAATGCTTATGCATGTAGATAAGGGCAATAACATGTCATGATTGAGCCATAGAATTAAAGGATTGGGGAATCAGGGAACCATAGAAGGTGGTAAAGTTTAGAGATTATGAATATGTATGTGGGCAGCTCTTGATGAAAAAACGTAGAACTTTAATAGAAGTTTGGTTTGTCATTGATAGTGTTATTTGTCAAAATTAGTGCTGATTGTCCTGTCGTATGAAGATAATTAGTCTATAATCGAGTTCATATTAAGTTCCCAAAATAGTTTGCATTCAATATGGCAAAAAGTTGACTATGAGACACAAGCTAAAAGTTGGTGGTATTGATACACAATGTTCACCTTGGGTAGGAATGGTAAAAATGGAAGCAATTACGAAAATGCTAATGTTGATCTTCTAATGAAGGATAAAATTTGGTGAACATGTTCTTATTTGACATGATTCTCTATTTATGTTTCAATTCTATGAAGGGATTGTTGTCACTAATGATGGGAATTCTATACTGCGAGAATTGGACCTTGCCCATCCGGCTGCAAAGGTAGGCAAATTGGTTCTTGTTTTCAGGTTTATCATTGTAAGAGATTCTACCATTTTTGGCATTGAAGCTTACAATGAGACCATTGCAAAAACTATCAAATAAGTGCAAACTGTCACTTATGGGAGTGCTAGTGTTTGTCAAGGCTTGTGCAGAGTTTTCTATGTTCTCCATTTCTACTTGTTATAGAAAGTAAATAAATTAATAGAGAAATTGAAATGCATTTATCATACATCAACTTTATTCCATTCTCTTTTTGAAATAAGTGAGCATGAAAGGACACAGCAATAGAACCTGCAGAAACCTAGCACAAATTTTTTTGTTGTCATCTTAGTGCAAGTCTAACAAGCTTCAACCTTTTTTTTTTTTTGATTAGGTAGATCACTTGAATCTATATCTAATGGCTTTTTCTTTCCATTATGTTTGATAACACAGTCCATGATAGAACTCAGTCGAACACAAGATGAAGAAGTTGGGGATGGAACGACATCTGTTATTGTTCTTGGTAATAATTCAATTTTCAGCGCTAAGATCTGGTGTTGAAAATATTTGTGCTTTCAATGCTCTTTTGGATTATGCTTTCTTTGTCCTGTTTTTGTTGTTGATAAACCTGATCAAAACCTTTTTATTAACCATTTTGGCTGATTTCTATTGTAGCTGGGGAGATGCTTCATGTAGCTGAAGCCTTCATTGACAAAAGCTACCATCCTACTGTTATTTGTCGAGGTATGTTTTGACACGTTTACTTTAGAGAAAAGATACAAGTAACTTGTTTAGCATGGGTCGTGTATGTAATACTATAATCTGTCATGGATGAGCCAACATACATATAGCAACTGCTTGGAATATAACGGTAAATATTCATGCGTTTTGTATACTTTCGTAACCTATGATGGATTTCGTAGGAGTCATATTCTTTTTATGTGATACAATATTTCCTGACATTGGTGAACGGAAACGTGTATATATAAGGTGCATCATTAATTTCATTGATCAATTTGCAGCATATAACAAAGCTTTAGAGGATGCTGTTGCTGTACTTGATAAAATTGCAGTTCCAATTGATGTTAACGATCGTAAGCCGCTTGCTTTCTTTTTTTATTTGATTCATTAAGAATCAATCCCTTTTTATAAAAAACATGTAAAAAGGGGTTAGTTTCTTTTTTAAGAATCCATGCTTTCACAAATTGCAAAAAGAATCTAATCCCTTTTATATAGTTTTGATATTTGCTAGATTATTTCATTTCTTTGTTTGACTTTTTGAAGCTTTATCGATTTCAGTATTCTATTGGTAAAATGAGTATTTCTTGTGGCAGGTGCTGCCATGCTAGGCTTGGTGAAGAGTTGCATTGGTACAAAGTTCACTAGCCAGTTTGGCAATTTGATTGCTGTAAGTATACCTTTTAACACTAAGATGGCTGTATTTGACCTTTTTTTAAAAGTAGGATTATTTATTTTTTCCTTTTGCTTCTATTCTCTAGGATCTTGCTATTGATGCAACCACAACAGTTGGTGTTGATCTGGGGCAAGGGTACAAAGAGGTGGACATAAAAAAGTATGTGAAGGTTGAGAAAGTTCCTGGTGGCCAACTGGAGGACTCAAAGGTTCTTAGGGGTGTCATGTTCAACAAAGATGTTATTGCACCCGGAAAAATGAGAAGGAAAATAGTTAATCCCCGTATTATTTTACTTGACTGCCCTCTTGAATATAAGAAAGGGGAAAATCAAACAAATGCTGAGTTGGTTAGAGAAGAAGATTGGTAAGGTGTCTTATGTTTGCTTATATATGTTGCTTACCTATATAAATTCTCAGATTTTGCTTCCTGTTTTGTTTTGTTTTTTTCTAATTGAAGCTGTCTTACCAAACCAACTGTCGTTTTGGTCCTTGTCTTATTGGGTTGTGAATTATTGGTAAATAGAACAAATGATCATAATTAGAATAATGAAATGAGGATTAGTAGATTTTCCTTATTTCAATGAGCCGGCTAACCAATTGCTACATTTTCATTGTTGTAATGAGCGTGTATCTTATTTCCAGGGCTGTCCTATTGAAGATGGAGGAGGAATATATTCAGAACATGTGCATGCAAATCCTTAAACTTAAACCTGATGTGGTGATTACAGAAAAGGGACTTAGTGACCTGGCTTGCCATTACTTGAGTAAAGCTGGTGTTAGTGCCATAAGACGATTGAGGAAGACTGATAACAACAGAATAGCTAAGGCTTGTGGAGCTGTTATTGTTAATCGGCCTGAAGAATTGCAAGAATCTGATGTTGGAACTGGTGCTGGTCTTTATGAGGTCAAGAAAATTGGAGATGAGTTTTTCTCATTCATTGTAGAATGCAAAGATCCCAAAGCTTGCACTGTCCTCTTAAGAGGTGCCAGCAAAGATCTTTTGAATGAAGTTGAAAGAAACTTGCAGGTGTTTTTTTATAACGAACTTGCAGTTGATTGTTGTACTTTTACCATACAGGCATTCTAATTAACTATTGGTAATATTGTAACTTTTGCCGTTTTTGTCAGGATGCGCTATCAGTGGCACGGAATATAATGAAGAACCCAAAACTTGTACCTGGTGGCGGTGCCACAGAGTTGACTGTGTCTGCAACATTGAAGCAGAAGAGCTCATCTATCGAGGGTATTGAAAAAGTAAGTTTAAAGGTCCTACGGATCATGTCAAAAAAAGTGTGACTACAGTTGGGAATAATTTCGTAGTTTTTAATTTTTCTGAACAAGCATTCATAGACTTTGGATTTTTTTAATCTTTACTTTTATCTTGATAGTGGCCATATGAAGCAGCTGCTGTGGCTTTTGAGGCTATCCCTAGAACCCTAGCACAGAACTGTGGAGTTAATGTTATCCGAACTATGACAGCACTTCAAGGAAAGGTAGTTCGCCATGCAACTGACTTTTTCTTTGTAGAACTTTTTGGAAACGCTTTAACATGATTAGTTTATGCTGATATCAAATTGTTGCAGCATGCAAGTGGTGAAAATGCATGGATAGGCATTGATGGTAATACAGGCATTATCGCAGACATGAAAGACCGACAGGTAGCTATTTATAGTACACTCGGGGTTGGCGGTTTTGTTTAACCTCATTCACTGTAATATATGTAATCCAAAACTAATTGAGCTCTTATGGCTTTGATTTCTAGATTTGGGATGCATACAATGTGAAAGCACAAACATTCAAAACTGCCATAGAAGCTGCTTGCATGCTTTTGAGGATTGATGATATTGTCAGTGGGATCAAGAAAAAGCAAGCCCCTGGAGCCGGACAAGCCCCATCAAAGCCTAAGATTGAGGAAGAAGGTGATGCTGACAACGAGCAAATGATTCCCGAGTAGGAACGGTACTCTGCCTTTTTTCCTTGTGTTTTGAAAGCAATTTTGGCGCACAAAACAGTGAGCAATTTTCGAATTAGTCTGCGTTGGCCGTGATTCTGAGTGCTGTTTTTAAATGCTTGTGAATTCTTTGTGACTGTCTTAGTATTGTTATTTTATTCCCATGGTAAATCTTGTTTGTTCAATTTTCCATTGTTTTTCTGCTTATTTTTGGATCAACATCAATTCTATCTGGTCTGTTGTCTTTAAAAAAACATGGGTCTCATGGCATATCTTGAATCAACATCAAGACTTCTTTGGCTTTCCAACTCAATGGTTCTGGATCAACATCTCTGTGGTACCTTCTTCTACAGATATCGCTTGGAAGTAATTTCTGAATTGTGAAACTCGTAATTATGGTTATAATAAGGTGCCCATTTGCTTACTTGTAACCATCCAGAGTCCTACATATCATGTGGGCCCACTTCAAATGAATAAAGGTCTTGTTTTAAATTTCTTAATTTTGGTCATCCATGAAAGTAGATAGCTACCAGTTGAAAGACGTGACATATAATGTACAATTTTTTCATCTTTTACGAATTCCGTCCATAGTTTACCAGTCTAAATTAGGGTGCAACTTGCTGCCCGCTTACATTGCCCGCACAAATTTAAGTAAAAATTAGTCTCACAATCTGAGATAGCCATGATAGACGAGCAGAGTAAAGCTGTATTTACTCGGCACGGCTTGTCAATTTAGTGGGTTGAGCCAAGTTTGAGCTCGAATTTGAGGTGAGCTTGGCTCGGCTTTTATATAAAACGGAGCTTAGCCTTAAAACATGGCTCATGAGCGGAGCTCAACTCGGCTAGGTAGCAGCCGATGGGCTCTTCAAGTTTGGGCTCTCCCCAACAACAACAAATTATAAATATGGACATATATATATATATATATATATAATTTTTATTAACTTTTATCCTCATAAAATTTATTATTTTTTTGCAAAAAATTCATGCCGGCTGTTCGAGCTGGCCGAGCCATCCTTGGCTTGGCTTGGTTTCACTTTTAGCTTTTTTGAGCTGAGCTTTAAACCCGGCTTGACTTGGCTAATCCAATGTGCCAGGTTGATCTAAGACACATAGATTGAAGATAAGATCACAAACACCAGCTACAATGTACATCCAACTTGTTTATCCTCGCTACCTTTGTCATCCACATTTTACTCGAGGTGCAAGAGGACAAATTTTTTTAACAATAGATATTAGGATTTCTTTTTTATATTTTCCCGCACGTTAGATAAGAGTTTCACTAGTACCCGCAACATCCTTACACACCCGCAGGCCGTAGCCCTGAGAATCGACCACCCCATTGCTTACCCAACCTTTACATCCAGAGAAGTCTTACGTGGTGGGATCCTTATAAAATAACTTCAAACAAATGAACACTCCGTCTGGCTGCCATGTATAAAAGCAGCCCCACAATCTCAGAACACCTGTCAGAATTAAAAGACTCCCATTGGCATTGAAGGCAGTCACACGTAACATTCTCATTGCTTCCTTCACCTTAGGAGCTTCTCCTACATTCACAAAAGCATTCAATACCCAATTTATTGCGGGCACCCAAGACTCATGTAAACACCATTGCCATAGCTACAGAGCTCATGTGAGCTTCAAAGTTTCAAACTCACTTCCATTTCCCGCTCCCTCCTTCCCTGTGACCTCTTCCCTTCCACCTACTTCATGTGACATCCTCTTTCTCTGCACACCCTCTCTCTGTGATTAGTTTCAATGACCCCTCTCTCTCTCTTTTTACCTTCCACTCCCTTATATACCAATCTTACCACTTCAGAAAAACATCTACACAACAGCATCAGTGTCCTTCAATCTGATCACCACAGACCTTCCTTTCCATTCATCACCTTTGTCAGGACAAGTTTCCACTTAAGCACAAGCATGAGCAGTAGTTGTACTGTTCACACTACCACTCTTTTGCTGGCCTTCCTCCTCGTTCTTCCTGTATTAACACCGGCAAGGCGAATCGACATGTCTCGTTCTCGTATGTACACTGTCCATTCTGCAAGTTAGTGCAAGTTGAACATTGATTTGTCGGCAACCCTTACTGATTATGAAAATTTTTACCTTTTGCAGGTCATAGACACCATAGGAGTCGAGGTCATACCGTGGGGACTACCACCTCAAAAACCATTGGGACAGCTGTGTTCATGAAACCAGACTTGTACCGGGATGGTGAGGAAGCAAAGCTGAGGACGGAGACTGTACAGGTTGCTGGCTCCAGCCTTCCAGACTGCTCGCACGCTTGTGGTTCATGTTTGCCATGCCGGCTGGTGATGGTAAGCTTTGTGTGTTCTTCACTTGAGGAGGCCGAGACCTGTCCCATGGCCTACAAGTGCATGTGCCATAGCAAGTCCTATCCTGTTCCTTGACCTTGATAACTTCTTCCATTCCCTGTCTGCAAGCTCAATCGCTGTAACTCAATTCACAGTTTTTTCCATTCAACGTAACACCTGCTCAATGTTCAATGTACTAGTTTAGAGAACACATGAAGAAAGTTCACCTAGGGGAGAGATTGCATTTTGTACTAGCTAAGATCTCTTTTGGTGGGCTTCCTTAATGTGAGTAGTTTTTTGTCGCATGATGTAAACAAATTCACAAAAATCTTGTTCCAGACTAACATACATACATTGTCAGACTAACATACATACAGAATCTAATGCTGACTCGTTTATAAGAGCTCATAATGTGCATCATTAGAGCACCTTAGACATCCTATTTACTTCATCTTACAGAATAGCTAGTCCTAGGCAATGACATGTAAACATCATACAGGGCTTCCAGCAAACTTGTCTTCTAGAGAAATAAAAACAGCATCCGCAAAACAATATAAACCATTCAAATTCTCTTGCCACAGATCAGAGAGAGTATAGTTGATATTTGACAAACATGAAACATGTCCATGGCTACAGGCTACAGGTACTATCAGAATGTTGATGAAGTTCTCATCAAATAACTGGTGACAGATCAACACATTGACAAAAATTTAGACAAAAGGGCTGTACTTGAGCAAAAAGGAACATCTCACTGCCTACGGTCCCATTTGTGATGCGATTGATCTTCCTCTCTATGTTGATACGATGAAGATTCCTCATGTCTTAAACGTTCTACTCTCATGTGTATCCCTGTATCTCTGCCCTGATCTATCATTGCCGCTATCTCTAAACCGCTTGTCTTTTCTTCGTTTATCGAAGCTGGAATCAGATTCACAGCTCAAATCTGGTCTATCACAACTTTTCTCAAACCTCAATGATGATTTCTCTTTACTATCTTGGACATCTTTTCTTTTTCTTTCAACATTATGTTTGCTAGATCCCTTCTCCTTGCCTTCTGCTTCATACCTATGCAACTGTTTTCTGTTTCTTGTCTCTCGGTCTTCCACTTTGTTCCCATCTTTTCTTCAATCATAAGGTATTAGATCTGATCCTTCCTTTACACGCTTTTCCGTCCATTTGCTAGTCAGTACTCCATCTTCATCTTTCAAATAACTTTCTGAATCTTCATTACCATGCTCCCCAGATCTATGCTCATCCCTTTCAGTTATCCTTTTTGTGTCATTGCCTTCTACTTAAGGACCATTGCTAGAAGCAACTTGGCAAGCTCTGTCATCATTCTGCTGTCTGCCAACATATTTATCATGATCCCATCTGGAACTGCTTTCATCCTTTCACCCCAGCCTGTGTTTGCACTAGGCTCACAGAGAGAGCAAATAACAAAGTTTCAGAGGCCTACTAAATGGTAATCATAATAACACTCAAATGGTGGATAGCAATTAAAAAAATAAACCTTTTCAAAAAATCAAAAACTTTCCACATTAGTTTCTAACCATACATAGGACGTCTGGATAATAACACTCCTGAAAATCTAGCAGCATCCTTAACAAGAAAGTGATGTTCATTATGACTTAACAAATGAAGAGACAACAAGTTATGCCTACATAGAGCACTTACATGTAAATAACAACTTTCTGATACTAGAACTAAAAAACAAGCATGCCTTCCACAAAAAAGATAGTATAACAAATACATATCAACTCAAAAAGATCAAGGACTGAGTAACAAATACTTGATCTTAGCTCAAGGCGTAACAAGTAATGATCTATCGTTTTTCCTACAATTTTATAAAAATTCAGGAAAATAACGAAAAGTCCATTTGCATAAAAGATATCAATTAGTCTTACCATCTCATTATGGGAAAACTTGAACGAAGCACCACAAGTGCAATCTCCTCTCTGAAAGGCACGACAAACACCACGTGCCTCCTTCTTCCTTTGCTCTTCTTACTCATCTTCTTCCTCTTTTTTCTTGTATTTGCTCACATGATCAACTCTCACAATCCGGCCAAGAACCTTGGCCC
The DNA here is from genome assembly GCA_033002965.1 of Piper betle. Taxonomy (NCBI): domain Eukaryota; kingdom Viridiplantae; phylum Streptophyta; class Magnoliopsida; order Piperales; family Piperaceae; genus Piper; species Piper betle. Next base: position 68,458 of record JAURVB010000565.1, on the reverse strand, counting down.
CATTCAAATTATCTAACAGCCACAGTCATCCACGAAACTAAATGAACAACATCGATAGATTGATCTGATTTCTTCTTATTGTAGACCAATTTAAAATCAACCACACAGGTGTATTTGCAATCACTAATTACAGTAAAATAACATAAATAACATCGCCTCTCCATAACCCCATCATGAAGTTATCTATTTAACTAATCAATATTCTTCCAAATAAAATTTAAAACAATATTTGGACAAATGCATTTTTAATCATGTTAATAAGGATGAGCAGAGCAAAGTTCAAATCCATCGTAATTCAACCAAAGACATTTTGTTCCCAAGTAAATGGTCAACACTCTTCTGATTGTAAATTTATCTAAAATCCACCACAAAATTGTATTTGCAACATAAAATATAGGAAGTCACAGCTAATATTGATTTCACATTTAATTCCACCAATAACATACTAAATTAACTAATCAACACTCTTTTAATATTAAAATAATGTAAAACAGAATAGAGAAAAGGCCAAGATAAAATCACATCCTACATGAATACACCAAAAGCACGATCAATTAACTGACAAATACTTCAAAATGTATCTACAATCACAATTTGTATAAAGTTATAGCTAATATCAAATCCAACATTAAATTACAAAGATTGTCATCAATTAACCGATCAATACTTCAAAATGTATCTACAATCACAATTTGAGGACAATTATTGCTAATATCAAATCCAGCATAAAATTATGAAAAAGAATGTCATCAATCAAAACTGACGAATACTTCAAAATTTATCAACAACCACAAGACGAGGAAATTTATAGCTAAGATCAAATCCAACATAAAATTACCAAAAAAAAATCATCAATTAAATAATTAATACTTTGAAAATGTATCTACAATCCTTTGTTCGTCTTTATGACTCCCCTTCCCCTTCAACACCAATTTGGGGCGAAGACATGGATCCTACCCAAACATTCAACCCAATCATAAATCATATAAAAGATAAAAAAAATCATATGATTTCAGATAGCAAAGAATGGTTTTTTTAAAAAAATCTTTGACTACAAGCACAATTATAGAACCAAAATAAAAGACACACCAAAGACCAAAAAGAAGTTAAACAAAGAATGGCAATGTCAAGCAGCTGCACTCACCAACAGTAAGAATCGTACTCCTCTGATCCTCATACGCAAGAAATGCGAAACCCCTCGACTTCCCAGTGGCCTTATCCCGAACCAGATTCACATCAACAACCTCCCCATACCTGCGCACCAACAAATCAACACAACCGGAGAAAGCACAAACAAACCATATCAAAACCTTTCTAACCATTTCAATCCAAACGCGATAAAACCCCAAAAACAAAACACACACACACACACACACACAGCGACAACCCAAGCACCGTACTGGGCGAAGACGGCAAGGAGGTCGCCCTCGGTGAGGTCGTAGGGGACGCTGCCGACGAAGACGTAGGCGGAGTCTTTGTACTTGGCGTGCCACGACGCCCCCTCCGACACGCCCTGGGAGGCCTCCGCCGTGCTCATCTTCTGGATCTGCTTCACCTGCGTCGGCGGGGGGCGGCGGAGCACCGGCGAGACGGGTTTGAAGATATTGAGTTTGGGGTTGGGTCATATTTCCAAGCTTTTATTAACAATTAAATTATTACCGAGTTAGGGTTAGCTGTCCACAATGGTAATTACGATTAATAAATAAACGGTTTAACAAGTATGTTTAGAAATAAATTTGGTTAACCTAATCATGAAAAATAGTCTCTCATTAGTAATGTTTATTAAGAGATGGGACTAAATGTGTCATTAGTCACGGTTAAACAATTAAATTATTATGAGTGTGAATTGGTCGGAAACGACCGGAATTGACCGATTTTAGATACAGGCATTTCATCGTCTTTTTTGAATCCGACGCCAATTATGCCGATTTTACCCTGAATCGGCTGATTTTTGTAATTATGGTCATTGCATGTTGTTTGGAAGTAAATTTAATATCTAATATTTAATTTTTTATTTTTAAATTTTACCTTGATATTGGATGTGAGTGGGCTATATATACCCAAAAGTAGGTTGTAAATGTAGGATAATTTGATTTATACATAGTAGAAGGGTTTAGAAATATCAAATTTGAGCCGAACATTGAGCTAACCAGAGCTCAGTTGAAGCCTGATCAACCTAGCCCTACGGTATGAGTCCAACCATCTTTGATGCTACTATTTTTGTAAATTATCATAGTTATTATAAATATATAATATATGGCTTGTTTCGAAAAAAATAAAAACCTAGCTCTACATGGATCCACTTCATCAATCTGTTCGACCATAAATTTTTTAATTAGACAAACCTCATTCCCGTTGCTCTTTGACATAAATAATTTTCAAAAAAATGAAGGCAAGTATATGAAGGAGTTTTGCTATGTATTTGAGAAAAAGCTAAGCAAAACCGACGAAAACTGAGACAAATAGGGCTGCTAATCGAGCAAGTTAACTTAAGAATATTTAGCGTTTGGCTCGACTCGACATTAAATTTGATATTTAAATGCTCGAACTCAAACTCAAATCCTACAATTCGAGTTTAAGCATGGTGAGTCTTCGACTCGACTCGGTTATAACTCGAACTCGAATCGAAATCGATTCCTAACACGACTTGAACTTGACTCGATAATATAATATAATAATATACATAATATCATTTACCTACTCAAAATACATTTAAAATCATTGATAAATCTTATTATTGACTATTAATATAAATTAAAAAATAATAATTTTAATATAATAAAAGAACAAAAACTAATTTTAATTAACATGAATCTATTACCTGCATAAATCTTTGTCACAACAATTTAATTGTTTATTATGGCTTAATTAACTAAAATCATAAGGTTAACAAATTATGTAAGCTATAACTTATATAAGAGACAAACCATAAAAAACATAGATAAGATAACCAAAAAATTTACACTTCATTACCAATAATCGAGTTCTACATGATCTAACATCCATCAATAAGCTCATGTGTAAAATCTGGTGATTTGAGTCAGAGTTTTATATTAGCAAACCAGTTGGTTCAAGTCGAATCAATTTCATGAACCGTGTGCTGAGTCGAGGCCAACCGTGAGTTATGAGCGATAAGGGTCAAGTATACTTGAATATATGATGATAAAGTTGGAAAGATGATGAGAAATGGGTTATCAGAGTATGTGAAAGTATGCAGTATGTTTTTTTATGTATTTAATCTTAATATTATTTTTAGGCCAAATAATGCTTTATGACGCGTTATAGAGCAGTTTGGCGAGTTATTAGTTATAGAATATGTCATTGCGGTGTTATAATGTATATTATATTTTATGAGATTTTATCTTATTTTTAAGATTTTTGAGATTTATTCACGAATTAGTTATTATTTTTGAGTCGAACCGAAAGTAAATCAACTTTTATTGATGATATCTATGAGATTTTATCTTATTTTTTAAGATTTTTTTGAGATTTATTACGAATTAGTTATTATTTTTGAGTCGAATCGAAAGTAAATCAACTTTTATTGATGATATCGCCACCAACCCATTTTGTAACGACCCGGCCCAAAGTGTAACGTAATGGGCCTAAGTCATTTCTTTAAAATGATTAACCCAAGTTAAAGATCTATAGTCTATTCCCACTTATAAACAGGATTTTTGCCCGGTAGATATTAGATAGTGGGACCAAGTTGAGGGATCTTACACATTTCTACCCCCCTGACACTTATCATTTCCCCAAACCTCGACTCCACCCTCCATCTCCGTCGCCAACGCCACTGGTCACCGCCAGAGCATCGCCGACCATTCCCCCCACTGTCTAGTCGTCACCTGGCCCCCACGACGCGACGAAGCCACCGCGATCGTGCCGCACTCCCGTCGCCGCCGCCATCCAATTGCCGCCTCAACGTCGTCGACCCTCCTCCGACCTTCCCCGACCGGAGTGGAGCCCTAGTGCTGCCCATCTCGGCTGGATCTCATCACCCCACCACCAACCACCCTTGTTTTGCCCTTTTTCCTGTGAACTACCCTTCCGCCGACCTTGTCGGCGTCATAGACGTGTCGGGCTCGCCAAGTTGGTGCCAACGGTATCCCATACCAATGCCATCCTGGCAATAGCTGCTGCTGGCAACAAATGTCAGAAAACCGCTAGTAACAGATGTCGGAAAACCGCCGGAATTGTGAGTATGATAGATTAATTTATTAATTTTTAATCTTTATAAATGTATATTTTTCTCCAAAGCAATTTACTTTCGAGCTTATAAACGAGCTGGTTTTGAGCTCACAAACGAGCTGGTTTTGAGCTCACAAACGAGGCGGTTTCGAGCTTTTAGAATTTAATAGTTTAAGTGTATTCGAGCTCGAATAGAGCTCGAACAGTATCATAAATATTCGAGTCGATTTCAAACATATATGCTTGAAACTCGTTCGATTTTGAGTTGAGTTTGAATGAATTGTGAGCTATTTGAGTCAAGTTCGAGCACAAGGTGACCTCGGCTAGCTTGCTCGTTTAGCAAGGACAAAGAGTGATAAAGAGATGTAAGAACAGTGAGCTGCAGCTAAATTGTAGAAAAGCATATCATTGCTTTCTTCTGAATTCTATTTTCACACAAAGAAATTAAATTGGCATCACTTGCTCATTTGATGATTCCTTCTTTGGATAATGTCAGAGGCTTATATCATAACAGTTTCAAAAGTGGACGGACTTTACTAGTGATCTCAGATTTATATCTACAGGGAAATAAGCAAACAAAATCAATAAATATGATAAACAACATCACAGAAAGAAATGTATAAAAATTTTATTGGAAATCAAGGAAGAGATGCAAACTGTAAATCTAGCAGAAGCTGTCTTTAGTTTTCTGTAAATTGTGGGTTTTGACATACACAGCTAGGCAACTCCCTTAGAAACTGAGGCCAAGTTGAAGACCAAGGGCAGCATGGATTAGAAACAATGCCATGATACCGCTACCAAGCACGCCGTGAACATTTCTCAAACCTGGATTTCCCTGTCGAAAATGATCTTCTTAACCTAATTCCTATGCTGTAACAATTCTAAATTTAATCAGAACAAATTTACTGATTGGTTCTGTTCACCTCAAACAAGGCAGGTAAGATGGTCTGAATTGACAAGAGCAGCAGGCCAATCAAGCCTATAACAGCATGAGGGCTGCAAAAACAATTGTATTGCAAGATCAAATCTTCCAAGAGGAATATTGGACGAGAGAGGAAAGACGGATAGTTGCATCTGTACATATTAAATACATACCTTTCTAAAATGGGTTTGTCATAAGTTAGCAGTGATGTAATTCCACCAGTAGCTCCAAGAGCAAAGAAAAAGAACATGCCACCAAGAAGCTTTGGGTGTAAGTCCTTGGCCTTGGCCTTCTCTTCCTATTACCAAAGCAAGTGAACTATTATAATTTATGCCTTTTTAGTGTTGCCTTGAAAAGTATGAACGGAACATGCTCATAAATAGCATAGTAAATTTCAACATGAACCAAAGTCAGAACCAGAAAAGCATTACAAATACATCTTCCCACAGATATATCCATGATCTGTTCAAATATATGTGACTAAAAATGACCACCAATATTTGCACTAATTTAATTACACATATTGATACCCTCATCAGTCATCAACCGGCAGGAATGAGTGGATGAAGATGTCTACCACGTTACTTCCTTTTTAGGGTATCACTCTTGTAAACTTTGATTAAACTATGTAGGAACCAAACATTGCTTTGATTAAATTTAGCACAAAAGCTTACCACATCCTCAGAATATCTTATCCGGAAGCCTAAATATGTTCCGTAGCCACCCATTGCAAATAGTACAACAGCCTGCAGGGCAAGCAAAGAAGAAAAAACGGTTCAAAACAACCAAATCTTCACAGAGAGCTCCTCTTCAGATGATAAATAGTTGAGAAATCCAAGCCAACGTTAATCAATTTTCTCAATGCTTATTTCAGGCGTTTCATCAAACAGGAGATATCCGCATACAACAATAATGAATTCATAAAGCAGCCCAAGGCTATCAAAGGGTGAATTTGATTCACACTTGTGCCTCTCTCTTTAGGCAAGTAATCAAACATAGAGATGGACTACCAACACTCAGCATGGGAAATGAGATAAGCAGAAGTAATGAAAGTATACCATGTTTCCAGGATGACCCCAGTGTACAAGCCAATCAGGGAGATTCCAGGACCTCACTAACTCAATGAAAGGTTCAAATGCAGATTTCACAACTCCACCTGTAAAAAATCAATCCCATATTTCCTCCCTTAGAAATGTAACAACATGCTATCTGAGCAGCAAACTAAAAACAAAAATGCTGGCCAGATTCCAATTCTTAAATATCAAGACAATTGGCATTCGACCATTTCATTTTGCAAGTCCAATGTAACCCCTCAGCACTCAACACATAATTATCTGCTCAGTAGCAACAATAAGATCACACATTGGTTGGTCACAATTGATTCATGAAATTAACTGGAATGGTATCATTCTAGATACACCAAAATCATTCCATTCTATCTAAAATCTGACTCCATCTCACATCTTTTATAACAATTTTCTATCACCATGCAAGTTGGAATCACTTATATTCTCTTACTCATCATCTCTACCTAGCATACTACAGCAATAACTAAAAAACATTAACAACCAAAACCCTCGAACTCAATGGAAACATCAACAGCTACCTCCAGGGAGGGCAGCAAGAGCCATCAAAGGCAGAGAAGACACAGAATACAAACAAGTCTCCCCCACGAACTGGGTCATCTTCATCTTCCTCAACTATCCTTTCCACAGTCAGCTCTGCTCCAGTAGCTCTACCAGCATCCAGATGACAATGAAGAATGGTTTCCCTCCTAAACGGAAGTGATGGCACTGAGCTCACAGTGGAGACTTTGAGCAATGACTGGGTGAAGAAAGTTGGCGAAGACGAAAGTGGGAGGCAAAGCGAAGCTCGCATGGCCATGGAGGAGTGCGGAGCCGATAAGAGGTCAATGCAGAGCAGCTAGTGTGGAAATCACTAGGTAGATAACGAATGAGAAAAGGACGATAATTTTTTTGGATACGCCATTTGCATTACGCCATATTAATTGGGCCTTGTCACCGTCCATGAAAATGGGGCCCAGCGCGCAGTGTGCACGTGTTAGGGTGGTGGGGGTTGTGGCCTATGCAAGGGCGCACGGAGTGGGGCGGTGCTTTCAAAAATTTTCTGGTTAGGGGTTTTGGAGGGAAGGCGTGGAGCTTTGAAAGCCTAGCACGAAACACGGTGACCAAATAAAATGGTTGTGTGACACGTGTATGTAAGTATATAAAATAACTATTATATACAATAAAAATAACTCTGCTTGTATATATTTACGGGTAGATAATGCCATCAACCCTCGGAGAGTAAAATTTTTTTATCATTTATAATCACGTGGATCTTTGCTTAGGGTTTATATTTAGGCCAACCTTAAAAAATCCTCAAAAGAAAATAAGAAAAAAAGTGCTTGACATAAAATTATTATATATAATTCATGTCTATCTCAAACAACCAAATATTTTAAAAGACTTATAACTGAATTTAACTAATTGGTCATTTTTAAAATTTGCACCGGACAGAATTAATGAATCTGATTACCAAATGTAGATGCCAAACTAAATGGTGGGAAATATTTGGTTTGAAACAGTTTAATCAGCTCTAACCAAAACTCCTCATCTAATTTTATTCAAAACATATTAAGAAGTGAAAGTAGAAAATTCCGAAAAAATCAATGTTCTCTTCATAGCTTTAAATTAAATTAAATCAGATATTTCATTATTTTAACTAGTTTAATTAAGGTGTAGATATCATTAGGGTTGCTAATTGAACGAGCCAGCTCGTGAGCATTTAGCGTTCGGCTCGGCTTGACTCGACTCGAAACTCGACATTTAAATGCTCGACTCGAACTCGACTCGAACTCGAATCTTACGAGCCGAGCTTGAGCCAGGTTGTGTTCGACTCGACTCGACTCGATTATAACTCGAAATCGACTCGCAGCTCGATTCGAACTCGACTCGATAAAATAATATAATAATATAGTCTTTATATTATATTATATATTATATATATATATATATGCAATATAATAACAAAGAAGTAAGATAGTTGAGATGGTAAGTATTCTACTTTTGACTTTTAATCGAACTGATTTCGAGCTCGAACACATAAAAGATATTCGAGTCTAACTCGAGCATGTATGTCCAAAACTCGTTCGATCTCGAGTCGAGTTCGAACGAGTTTCGAACTATTCGAGCCGAGCTCGAACACATGTTGAGCTCGGCTCGCTTGCTCAATTAGCACCCCTAGATATCATGGTCCTCCTTAATCTTAGTGCAAGAGATGAATGTTTTCTACTCTCCTCCCACGTTCTTGTAAAGTGTGGCGGAAAGAGCGATTATTAGGAACGTTGTATTCTGTAATGACAGTGGCCATATAATTTGACTTTTAAAAAAATTAATTTTTTTGTTATAAAATTTTAGCCGACGTATAATTATTTAGTCAAACAAGTATAAACGTGGTGACCGTTTCATTCTCTTCGCCCACATTTTGTAAGCATAATAAAAAGTAAGTATTGATCACTATTTTTTATTTAAAGATGTATCAAAATGTGACCGATGGAAAATTTTACCCAACGATATCCCACATTTTGTATTTATACAGCACCCCATACAATCCGAATTAAATAAAATTTGATATCTTATTATTATCTTTGTTTTTTTTTTCAAAACAAACAATTAGCATCTTATTATGAAAAAATTCAGTTGCGAATTTTTTTATTTTACGGTGTATTTGGTTATCATGAAATTACACTAAAGACATGTAAAATTAGAAGGTCATATATTTTATTGTATTTAAATGTTTTAAAATTTAATCAAGTTTTTTTTTAATTTAAGTCAAAATAAGATTATGTAAAAATTTCACAAAATAATATTTTTTTATGAAAAATAAAAAAATTGAAAGAAATTTTAGAAGATATATATGTACACACACGTAGGAAAAAATATTTTCATTTTCATCTTATTTTTAATTATTCAAACATGTTAAGAAAATTTTTAAAATTTTAATGACATTTTAATTTATTGTATTTCTCATTTCATGTGATTTTTTTTATTTACATCATTTTAATGCCAACTAAATGAGAAGACTTTGTACACATAGAGCTTGTTTTGTTAACACTGAAAATAGTGTAAATAAAATTTTTTTACAAAAAAATGGAAATGTAAATGTAATGAAATGCCATGAATATTTTAAAAATTCCTTATATATTTAGATAATAAGAAAATAATTAAAATAAAAATAAAATATTCCTTATCATTTGCACGTGCACTCGCTTCCTTAAATTTCTTTCAATTTTTTTTTGTTTTTTATAAAAAAATATTATGTTATAAAATTTTTACATAAGCTTTATTTAAATAAAATTAAAAAAAACTTAATCAAAATTTTAAGACATCTAAATACGAAAAAAAATTATAACCTCTAAGTTTTATATTTATTCGATATAATTTTACTACAACCAAATAGAGGCTCGCCCTAAAGGAAGTAAAATATTAGTGTCTTCCACACTTCTCCCACGTTTGTGTTAAGGTGTGGTGGAAAACGTGGACCGTCGCTTTACTCCCCACTTTCCCCAACGCCGCCGCTTCGCTACTATTCTCCGGTGGCGCCGCCGGCGGATTCCCCGTCGGAGAACTCCTCTCGGCCGTGCAATTTCGTCCCGCCCCACATCTGATCGTGCTGTTTGGTTTTTGATCGGTTGGTTGATCAGTCCTTTCTTTTTCGTTCAGAAACAGTGCTGTTTTGTTGTTTTTTTTCTTTGAATTGTTTGTGAGGTTGTGATCTGTGGATTCTTCTTCAGGTTTGGAGCTTCCACTGTTGTTCTCGGGAGGAATGTTTGGAAAGGTTGAACTTATTAACTTGCATAGTTTAGATTCTTTCTTTTCTAAGCAAAGATTGTTTGGATGATTGATGGTGGAAATGTTGGATTTTTCTGCTAATGAATTAAGTGTAGTCTGATTATTTTGCTCGAAAGGCTTAGTCTTTGAACATAGAGTGGAGGCTTTGATAGTTCAGATGGTTGATGGTGGAAATGCTGGTTTTTGGTTATGAATTAAGTGCAGTAGGATAATTTTGCTGTAAAGACTATGTTTTTGGGCACATTCGGGGAGGAGAGTGTTTGGTAGCTGCTAAACAGTGCCTCCAGAGGCAAAATTGCCAAAAAAAAAAAGAATGATAAGATGGCTAACATATGATCCTGTTTTCTCCATCTTAAGCTTTTTGGAAGGCATTGCAATCTATGTGAGAGTTGGACAAATGAAGTCTGTCTAGAGCATCAGGTTGTAGATGTTTTGAAATGTCTATAGAGCTGGATTAAACAAAAAATGGTGATAAAATGTCTATTTGGATATGTGGCAATCTATTTTAATGTCGGGCAAATGTAAGAATGTCTAGGGCACCAGATTGTGGGTGGCTTCGTTGCTGTTTTGAACTTTTTCTTTGTAGTAGACTTGAAGGGGAAATTGCTTATTTCATATATGGAAAGTCTGAATATGTGCTTGTTCACAACATTTTTGATGATTTGTGATTGATTTTTGCGTTTATGCTTTTGGTCTTCGTGCTTTCAAATTTAAATTACCTTATAATGGCCGTTTTTGTTGTGCTTTGCGTTATGGTTAAATGTCTGTCTATAATAAGGATTTATTCTCAAGTTTTTCTCATTTGATAGGGAGCATTGGTGTTAATTTATAATGAGGCGTAAAAGACTCGCGACAAAGAAAAAGAGGAAAGGGCAACTGTGTTCTGACAAACCTTCCAAGGATCAGTTGGACACGAGCATACATCAGGATGTCCAAGCAAGCTCTTACAGGCCACAGACTGTTTACCCTGTGTCTAGCCACTCAAGACTGCCGTGCATGGATATTTCAGGAGGAGATGATGAGAGATCAGTATTGGAGCACAAAAGGCTTTTTAATATGGGAGAACAGGAGGCACCAAGGAACTCTGACATCAATGAACAGATATGCTCAATCCTGCGCCAGTTAGTTCAACCGGGGACTTATGATGAACAACTGCCACCGATTATACTTAATGAAGGAATAATTGGCAATAGATCAATGACAAGACAGAAAAGGCCTATTGCGGTGGAAAGAGTGGGAGAATCAAGTTTTGGGGTGTCTCTAGAAGAGCAACTGAGCTCAAGTCTACAGTATGATACCCAACCAAGATTTGCCATTCCACAGGCTGTTCAAGCCAATGACAGCCACTCACAACTGCCACAGTCTACAACGTTAGATAGAGGGTGTACCATTAAATCTGTTGCTAGGCGTATAACGAGACAATCAGCAGGGAAGATGAGCTCAAATATCATTCAGGAAGGTCCGCCAAGTCTTAAAATATCCAAAAATGTCTTATTGGGCTCAACTGCGCAGACTCTCCAACCTCCCACAGTCAGCTTGTCAAAATCCACAGGTCAAACTAGAGGAGATACTGCTACATTAGTAGTTAAAAAGAAAAGGAGGGTGGCTAGACGACAAGAAGAGGAACAACCAGTCTCTAATTTCCATCAAGAAGATCGACCAAGTGTAAATGTGTGCAGGGATAATCCATCTAACTATGCCATGTCACAGGTTCAACCCATGAATATCCCACCACGAATACAACTGTCAATGCCTACTGAACCAGGGCATGTTGTTCAATCAGTGATGAGGGAAGGAAGGCATTTAAGTGGACATGAAGAACAGGGACAACAAAGCTCTAATGTTTATGGGGAGGATGAGTTGAACTCCAATGCACCTGACAATAATCTACCTGATTCAGGTGTCCCTCAGCTCACTCTGCATAACCCAAGTCTTATGCACTTGCTGCATTCCACACACAATGATGGTAAAATTTCTAGTGCGGATAAATGTGCTAGAGCTCTTTTGACGTATTCATTATTTATTAAATGCTTGATTATTTATTATAGATACTGACAATGGTGGTAGAAGAGGCCGAGGTCCAACGATGTTACATAAATTATGGTCACATGGGAGCAAGCGCATTCATGTTGAGATAAACAAATATGGACAACCTATTGGTCCCCACGCATCAAATTTTGGTAATTTTCTTGGCACAATTGCTAGGAATGGGAAAATTGCTCCTATCGATTATGATAATTGGAGGAAGATACCCAAAACAGTCAAGGATGATATGTGGAGTATAATTATGGTAAAAAAAAGCACATTACTTTCTTAGATTTTGCAAACCCAATTCTCTACTCCTTGCACTATAATGTTGTCTATATTTTTCAGGCTAGGTTTGACATTGATCCGCGTTGTAGGAAATGGGTTTTGACAGATATTGCAGGTAAATGGAGGGGATGGAAGGCTGCATTGAAAAGAAATTACTACAAAAAGCATGATCCGGATGAAGAGAGGTTAGCGGCATGTGATGAGCGTGTTGAACCTGAGCAATGGAAAGCCATTATTGCTTTTTGGAACTCCGAAGCAGCAAAGGTCTCTGTTAGTTAGCGAGCGTTATTTGTTAATGTTTTTTTAAATTTCTGCATTGATTTCTGTAGTCAATAATTTTCCTGGTTTATTTGGTATAGGCACGTAGTGAAAAGAATAAGATTAATCGATCAAAGCAGAAGTTTGGTCATACTGCCGGCGCAAAAAGCTTTGCGCGCATTCGTGAGGAGGAGGTAATAAAATGACAGATAATTATCTATTGTTTGCATTGCTCATGTAATATAGTCTCACATAATGAACTTTTTGCTTTTCATGTACTTGCATGTAGCGTGAGAAGAGGCCAGGCCGTGAGGAGTTGACAAGAGAGGAGGTTTTCATGATTACTCGTCTTCGGAAGGATAAAACTCCTCTCAATGATGAAGCAAAGACTGTGATTGTAAGGATTTTTCATTTGTGAATACTTTAAGTTTTCTTCTCCACATATATCTGATCGTGAACTTTGTTGTTAGGATAAAATACGTGCACTCCTATCACAAGAAGCTGTGGGGGTCTCAGGTCAATTCTTCTATGCGAGATATCCTGTCGCAAGTATTAGGTAAAGATAGAAATGGGCGTGTCCGCACATTTGGATTGGGGCCATGCCCTTCTGAATATTGGGCCCCTAAAAAAGAAGAAACAAAAGACCGGATTCGTGTGGTTGAAGAGAAGATAAGTCAAATGCAATCACTGTTGGAGCATGTTCTAACAAAATTAAACAGCTTGCAGGTAAAAATGTGCAACAATTTTATTCTTGATTATTTAAATTAGTGCAGATTGCATATATATGTAGCTGACTTGGATTCTAACCTCTTGTGCACCTACAACTGGACCATTTCCATTCCTTCAGTCCTCTACAACAAATCCCACTCCATCTAAGTCTAACGAGGTTGGTTAACGAGATTCTTGTTTTGTATTGAACTTATAAGTTTGATCTTGTTAGTAGTATATACCAACTTTGGGGCAGTAATGGATGATAAATATATTTTGAGTGTGATTCTCTATTATCACACAGGACTCACATTCTTCTGTAGACTCGTGATCTGTCTATTTCTTAACTTCAAATATGTTTATGTTTTATGAATCTCATTTCTGTGAATTGTGAAATGTATGCTGTGTAAGCATGCCATAGAAGTGCATATCTTAGGCTTAAATAAGATAAATGCTGTTTTAAGTGTTTGGTGGCAAATTTGAGAGACAAATAAGCATGCTGTATGGCTACATGGTGAAATTCTTGCATAACATACTTATTGGATGTTTGTTCTATGATTCTACTTGCTGAAACAAATATTTACTAATTTAAAATGTCTATGACCTTCTGCTTGCTGGTTTATGGCTTCTTTTTTCAAATATCAATGAAACTATCTACCATGCTTGATTGAATACTGACGCAATACCTTTCATTTATAGGTAACTTAACTATTATCTCTTGAAGTTCTATTTTTTATCTGGTTGTTTTTTACCATGGGGTCCTTGGGAAGATTTGGGTGAACATTGCCCTAGGATTCAAAGATGACACTGTCACACGCTAAATGCTGGGTGTTTTTGGGTTTTGTTTTCTCTGTGCTGGTTACCAATGTTTCAGCCTCAGAGTAATAACCATATAACTATGTTAATTGACATTTTCAGACTGAATCTTCTGTTCAAGGAGTTAGCTTATTGAGTTTATTCCATCGAGAAGTTGTGGCACAAGGCTACATTGTTACTAAAGACCCATGCACAAAAGTAGGAGGCATGGAGTTGGGTAACAAATTCTGGGAAGTGGTCGTTGAGGCAGCTGTGATGCCTGATGAAGAGTTGATTAGGCCTTTTGAACAGTACAAAATTATTGGTGACGTTGAGGGGATAAGCATTGCATGGCCATCCGTACTTGTAATTTCTGATCTTCGCATAATGTTGTTTGGATAATCCTATGTGCACCACCAAACTTTCCCTCTTTTCCCCACCTTGAGTTTGATTGGACAAAGAAATTGACATGTAAGCATGATCCAGGTGATGCCATTCAAACATAAGGTGAGGAAAAGGAGGAAAAGTTTGGTGGTGCACATAGCATTATTCACATTCTAAGCTGTTTGTGTGGATTACTCACTTTTGCCTTTCTTTTTGCACTTTTTGCAGGTTGTCGAAGAGTAATTTGAGATAGATCTTCCTGCACCCAATCAGTTTCGGCAAGGAATTTCTAAGCCATAACCTGTGGAGTTTGTGAAGCTTATTCTCATTTATGTCATGTTTCAACTGGTGCTATGTAAAGCTTTAACATTTGTGGAACCGACAGAAACAACACATTTCCCCCTTATGTAAGTCCTGAAAAGTATGTTTACTTTTATGAACTGCTAGAATTTTTTCTTGTATCACAGAATGTCCGATGAACATCCCCTAATCGTGAATGTATTTTACAGTTGCTTGATCCAATTGCTTTATGTATATAATCCCTTATTTTGATAAGTGCCTCGTGTTAACCTATTCTGTTTATTGTATGCCATGCCCTATCACACTTCTAAATTTAGTTTTGAAGGATTGTTTAAACGTTGTTTATGCATAGATTGAGAAAGTGGTGAGAATTAAGATATTTCAGTTGCAGTTGTTGTCCATTCATCTCACACAATTCTCGCATTTTGTAAGAGCTGTTGTACCAAACCTGTGAAGAAATTTCCAAGCAACAGAGTTGTAACATGTATCAGAGCGACCTAATCTGATGCTCAATTTCTTATCGAGTAGCAACTTTGTATACACCATGAATCAAATAGGCCTTTTGGTCTGATGCCCAAATTCCCTTTCTTCCTCGAAAACCGTCCAAAAAATTTTGATATAAAATCTACTGAACAAATATATTGTACTCGTCATGAATGGCGTCTAGTTACGAGTTTTGTCAATCTATGTTTGCCTATTTGTTTGTCACAAGTTCTACCTAACAAGAAATACAGTTTTCCATTTCATTTACAAATCAAACCATTTTGTTTCCATCCTTTCTTCAACAGGGTGATATGTTTCTCCAAGCGGTAGAATCTTCAGCTCCAATTCAGAAACCACCTCAAATATGCAGATATCCCCTCTTCAAGGTTATAGGCGAGGAAGAAGTCTTTCCAGCCACCTGACAAACTGTTTCTCTTCTCTTTGTTGTTCAAAATGTAAGAAACCTCCCATATTTCGCCATCTGGGGCTTCGAGACTGATCATCTTATTGTCGCACAGAAGGTAGTTTGTGGATAACCAGTGTGGAAGATGCTGCGTATCAAAGAAATCATTGTAAAAATTATGTGGTAGTCATCTTTTTTCCTCTCTTTCGGCTATGAAAATTTTTCTTATAAAAAAACTTGTGGTACGAATGCCACAATTAAGTGAGTAATTTTGAGTAAACTTGCTGATTGATTTTACCACAACAAATGCTAAAGTATACAGCTGATGGAATGAGCTGTATGATCACACAAGGATTCTTGGACTTGAAGGCGTGTGCCTTCTTCCAAGCCTTTGCTCTTTTGACTTCTGTAACTGGCCTCCTGGAAGAAATATAATATGACCTCTTCCTCTTTCCTTCACTAGTTCTTTGTATACCTTACATGCTGCATTGAGAAAAAAATGTTTTTACTCAATGTTATGGTCTCAATAAACAGTCAGGAATATAATTAAGACCATGTTTCTTGTGCTTTAGAGACACCCTTATTCCAAGTAAGACAAGTTTTGGAGAGTTCATACCCGTTCTCTTTCTTTTTTGATTTCTAATGGAGACATTGTTTTCGTCCTCTGCATGACCACCTGTTTTGTCAAATATACAAGGATGACAAGCTTTTTAGTTTCCATGAGTGCATAATAAGAAGTCTTATTTTCACTTTCCATAGTTTTTTGTGCTTTGATTTTCAACACCGTGTTTAAACTTTACTATTGCGCACTAAACCACATTAAAGAATGCTTGTATGTGAGGCACTGGCATGAAAAGCACAGAAGTACATGCTATGACATGCCAATTCATACAATATTAACATTTTCTGTTTCAACCCAAGACAATTTCGGAAGGATTGAGAGGCTAACTTCAAACATAGACCTTTTTTGTTTGTGGTTGGAGCTGGTGTTGTACTACCTTGTTGGTCAGCTGGTCTGAATCTACATTGTCGACCTCTTGGAGATGTTCTTCTCACGGTCTCATTGTTTTCGGCCATACCATTTGAAGTCACTCTCTCTGCTTCACATCCTGTTCTGTCAAATAACAAGATGGAAAACTTTTTACCACCTAAGTAGGTAAAAACCAAGAAGTCTGTATCCTCCATGCAGTTTTTTGCCACACATTCTTCCCAACCATGGTGGAAGTACATGCCATTTTCTTTCAATTTGATCTTCACAGTGCAGGGGATGTTGGATGGCCCCTTCAAAATGGCCTTCCTTCTTACATAGTGTTGTATATGTTTTGCAAAAGCAGGTAGATACGCTGCAAGTATCTTCATTGGAAATATGTGAAATAGTTTATTTGTTTTGAATTTGGGATGTTTGTTTTTCTTGTAGAAGAATATAATCTTATGCACAATAAAATGATCAAATCAATGGAAGTGAACTGAGAAGCAAAAACAATTTTACCAGTTTTTGAGAGAAATCTTCCAGGAGCACCTTCAAAAGGAGGGCTTCTCAGAAATGTCATCAACAACATTTTCCATGTCTGATCTTTCTCAAGAACTGCAAAGAAAGGGGCAACAGTGTTAAATGGTTTAAGCTATATCTCATGGTAATTATATTGAATCAATCACTTTTAAGATTTCAACATGAAAATGATTTAAACACTAAAAGAAATTGGTAATGATCATAACAACCTGCATAGCAGAAGAAAACATGTTTCACAACCTTAATCATCCAAAACATATATTTCTTACTTAGCTGCAACTCACTGTCTATGCTATTATTATTATTATTATTTAAATATGTAGAAATTCCAACCACATCACATCAACAAACTGGAATGCAAACATTTTTTGTAGCAAATCTAATGGCTGCACTTTTTTTCAAAGACCTACCCTTTCCTTTCTCTGTAAACAAGATGATATCCATTGCGACCGGTGCCAAAGACTGTAACTCGGCAACGACCATGTTGATAACTGATTTCACAAAGAGAAGTAGAACATGTTCTAGCAGTAGCTACTTAACTAGTCTATCTGTAAGATCAAGATATATTATTCACTCTGCCTCCCATTTTTGCTGTATGATTAGTTATCCAACCTACGTATGAGCTAATTTCCAAACCCGTTAACAAGATAGAAAGTTGGGCATTGCATACAGAGCATGCAAGACGATACAATGAGGTAACTCAAAATCTTCACATTTATGATCTCAAACTTCCAAAGTTGCAATCACTCGTGAGGTAGAAGTGGAATAGAAAAAGAAAGCAACTCAGACAAGCCACAATCCAAACACTTACATGCAAATAAAGGAAGGCTACTACGAGATGCATCAAAAGCTTCGATTTGTACAACTCTTTGAACAACCAAACAACTTGGAGAATGGAGAGGAGAAGAGCAACCAACAAATCTGCAGGTCCAGCTCTTTGATCCCAGACCAGAAACCTTGACAAATTCTTAGGAATCCATTGAAAAGCAACTGACCATCTAGATTGCTAACTGATCAGGCACCTACAGGCATGTAGATTAAACAAAGAAAAAGTGGAACAAATTAATCAAAAATCTCATCTTAGTTAAAATAAAGCAAAATTGAAAAAGCTCACATCAAAAGAAAAAGAAAACTTCATGCTTTCATATCAAAACATGCAGCTCATTGCGCATTGAAGTTGGGTGCTTGCTCTCTTCTTCTTCCTGTTCTACAGAAGGAAAGAAAAAGCAGAGAATAGAGTGGTGGGTGGAGATGGGTTTGGGCAATGATGTGCTTTTTTGTTTGGTTGGGGAGAAATGGTAAGGTTGGAGGGCAGAGTGGCAGAGCTAGAAGCTTAGAAGAGGAAGGCAGGAATCAATGGCGGGAGGTTTGAAGAAGTTGGAATCAGCTGGGCCCCACTTTTGTTCGCATTTTTAAATTCATTGGTGCATTTTTTGGGTTAATAATAATAATCATAATAATAATATTATTATTATTATTAATCTTTTGAATGAAGAATTCAATTTACTCAAATCAGGAATGACAAATTGAAATTTTCTAAAAGATAGCAAATTGCATTCTTCATTTCATGTAGATTATATGATCATATTAATTGATTTTAAGGAATAATTTTGAAATTTTAATACGGCAAATATGTCTAAAATATTTCTTAATGTGATTAGATTGATCTAGGGTGTACTAAATTTGATACAATGAAATAATTTTATTATAGATAATTACCCAACGAAATTCATTGGAGAATTGAACCCAAAGGCCTCACACAACCGGAAGGTGTCTTCAACCAACGAGCTGCAAATATAAACATACACATAGTAAGAGAATTCAAGATTTGCAAATTAATTCTCTCATTTTTTTCCAAATTGATTTAGTGAAACAGATGATATTTTTTCTGGGCAAACTCTAAGCCCTCAACAAGGGATCATTTCGTCAATTGGGTTGAGGGTTTTGTGAAAACAAGAAGCTCATTTTGTTTGATACTGGCCAAACATGAAATGGCATCTTGCCTAATTTTTTTAAGGTATAATTTTAATGCTCTCACCAAATAGTTACATCTGAGAAACTTGGGCATACCCAAGGTAGAAGATCATACATCAAAGTAGAAGCGTGTAGTTTGAAATGATCAGTACAAAAGCGAGGAGACGATGAAGAAAAGATGGACCAAGAGCTCTGAAAGAGTTACTGGACTTTATATTTTGGTGAACATCCATCGCCATACCAATGACATGGTCAGCTGCTTCAGCAGCACTTCCCTAACGGTCTTTGCAAACTATTTGCTGCCCTTCCCAGTGCACCGACTCCTACCCTGGCAGTGCTTCTTCCTTTAATTTTTTAGGAGCAAGGAATTGCAAACACATGAATGAACAAAAAATATATATATGCAAGGGGAATATATGATGATGATGTAAATTTGATACCTGAAACAATAATACTTGTTTGTGGAGATGATGAGAAGAAGCAAAGCATGAGCAATAGAAGAGTTATGGTGGTAGCATTGGTGATCTTAATCGCCATTAGGAACTCTGACTAGCTACAACTTCTGCTTGTCTCTCTTTTACAATGCCGGCTTTACATATTTATAGCAACAGAGCCTCAATGCGAAATGTTTTTAAAGTTGATTCAAAGCTCTCAATTCAATCATCAACTGATAAAATTTACAAACACCCAACTCGTAGGAGCATCGCAGTGGTTTTTTTACCAAGTTTATTTGTTTTTTATTAGTGATATTTTATATTTCCTTCAAAAATAATGGACGAAAATTCTTATAACTAGATGAGAAATTTCCGAACTCTAACATAAACGGTTGGCTATTATCAAGTGGTCCATCACCGGTTCCAAAGGACAAAACGATACCACCGCGAACTAGCCAAATAATACGAAGCATGAAAGGGAGGGAGCAATCGTAGAACAGTAAGGGCTTGCATTATTGGATAATACTACAGGCCAAGAGAACCGACTCCAAGTCAAGAAGACGAAGAGAGACTTGTCAAGTTCTGCTCAATTTGGCCTGGTGTGTCCCTCACGTTACGGAAAATGGACAATTAGCAAAGACATATTTAAGATGCCATAATCTTTTTCACACGTCTTATTGACGATTGGAATTTCCTTCACATGCCCGGAAAGAAACGAAGTCCTCGCATGAATTCTAAACCATGATTGATGTGACTATAAATGATAGAGTTTGAAGGCTGATTACCATTCCCAACTCTTAATACTCCTTTGTTCCTCTCTTCTCTAGGCTCGGGATGGACAGTAAATTACAAACTAAAGATAAAAAAATTATGCTAGCCTAAATTTATTGTTCTAAGACTAAATTTATTGTTCTAAGAATGGGGAACATAAAGGTATAAACTTCTCTTCTCACTCCTTTATTCTCTTATGAATTTTCTCCTTGCCTTCATAGTGTATATAAACTAATTGAGTCACTTAGGTTTTGAATCGATTGAACCAACTTTTCAGAAATATGTCATCTCTAAAAATTAAAACTAAAACCGAGTATGACTCAAAGCCACCCTGAACAGGACAAAATTATTTGAGTTTGATTTTAGTCGGCGAACCTAAATTTCTAGAATTTTATAGAAAAATATGATTAGAAAATGCATTTCTCGTTTTACGCTTTACAAAATAAGACCATATTTTAGCACTCCTGATCAAATTTAAAAATAATTCGGCATATTTAACGAATTAATACATTAAATAAGCTCCAAACAAAAGAAATAACTTAATATGAATCCACAAGCAACAAATATTAAGATTTTTTAACATCATGTTCGGTCGGTTTCGATTGAAAGCCCAAAATGCAGGAAACCATCAAACCCCAAAATGGGGAAGGGCTTGGGAATTGGGCCTGTAAATAGGCTGGGCCTAAACCTATGTCAAGTCTGTTAAAATTAAATATTGTTAGTTTTCAAACGTAAGTCTATTAGATGCTGTTTGAGGCTTTGGGAGGAGATTTGGGATTTTATGAGAAATTTATGATTAAATTGTAGAGTGATGCTCTATTAATTACGATCCATTGGTGATTTACGCTAATTTCATGTTTCAGGGGTACTCTAATATTTAATGTTTGAAGGAGCCTAACATTTTGAGTTGGGTTTTAAATGAGTTTTGTTTTTATAATGAAACACCAAACCAACAACTAATTTTTTCTTTTAAAAATTAATAAACAAAAAATCTAGTTGTGCATGCCATAGACTGGTGTAACGACCCGCTCTAAAGTATAATATAATGAGCTAAGTCATCTCTTCAAAAGTAGTTGACCAAGTTAAATATCTATAATCTATTCTTACTTATAAACATGATCTTATCCCAGTAGGTATTGTATGTGAGACTAAATTAAAAAATATCATAATTCATCCACCTTAAAAATTTCATCCCCCACGACTTTCTTTATCTCATGACCAACAGCCTAGCTAACGTCCATAGTCCAGCCCACTATCTAATACGGAACTAGGAGACCCGCCCCAAAGTGCAATAGTGGGATAAGTAATCTCTTCTAAAAGTAGTTAACTAAGTTAAAGATTTATAGTCCATTTTTACTTATAAGCATGATCTTACTCTCAGTAGATATTAAATGTGAGACTAAATTGAAGAATCTCAAAACGGATCACCTTTGGCTGGAGGCAACCACCACAGTTGCCGATCATTAGCCAAATTTCTGAGGACCACATTGGTGTCTTCCACCTTAAGGAAATTTCATTGCTTTTAAAACAAGTTGACTATTTCTACACGCTAGTCGCCAGTAAGTTTCCCCTTGACCTAATTTCATACAATTAAAACTTGGCTTAAAACTAGATTATGATGTTTAGAACTCTATTCATTAAGACACTACCACACCAAATGGAATTGTTTACAATTGGTTCTCTTGTTCCCACTTGACCCCGTCAGTTTGAAAGCTACTATATATAACATCGTGGTTAACACTATAATTATAATTCCAAGAAGAAGAGTCTCACATTTATACCAAGTCTTCCCTGGCCCCAATTGTACAATTTCATTGCGAGAAGAAGAGACTCACTTTTACATCAAGTCTTCCACTTAAATGTTTGTTCCATCTTGGAGCAAGTTCATGCGTGATTTCTTCCAATCTGAACATAGACAAAGCAGCTACAAGTCATGTAATAGCACATGATAATCTCCATTGCTTGACTTAGTATTTATCATTGTGAACCAACTTGCTGTTTGGATTTGTTAATTAGTTAACATTTCACTCTCATCATTTGCAACTTCACGATAATTTCTTCATAGTTTTCATGAAATTAGTGCATGCTTATTAACTCATCTCCTCCTATATATACATGGCCACTTAATCTTCTCCAATCAAGCAGCTGATCAACTAGTTCAATAATTAAATTTCTTCATATAATAATGGTTTTCTTAAAATGAGAGTTAACTCATATTTATCAGTTTGTACTAATTATTTTTCAAACCAATAATACTTGTTACTAGTATTTTTCATATTATATTTATACAAGTCTTATGATTTTGAGTTGGCTTTGGTGGAATGACATATGAACGTTATATACACTTGAGCTCAACGGAATTATTTTCTATTATACTTTTGTCTATATTTGATTTATTTTCACATATATTTATTAATGTTTCCCATTTTTAAGATGCCAAACGTGTTATTTCGATTTATATTATTGATCAAGTCTTATAAATTAGTAATTTTAGACATGACTTGACTCGATCATAATATTTTTGATTCTGTTCTTAGGTGAACTGAGATCGGGGTGTTACGCCGAATACCTTCCAACTCTTAATACTCCTTGGTTCCTCTTTTCCCTGAGCTTGGGATGGGAAATAAATGAAAAATTTAAGATAAAACAAATGTTATGCAATCCGAAATTTATTGTTCTAAGTCTAAATCTTCCAAAGGGATTTTTCCTCTATGTAAGAACGGGGGGTATAAAGTTCTAAACTCATCTTCTCTCTCCTTTATTCTCTTTTGAATTTTCTCCTTGCCTCCATAGTGTAAGGACTAATTGAGTTAGTTTGGTTTTGAAATGGCTGAACCAACTTTTCAGAAATATGTCATCTCTAAAAATTAAAACTACTCAAAACCGCGCTGAACGGGACAAAATTATTTGAGTTTGATTTTATTTGGCAGACCAAATTTCTGAAATTTTATTGAAAAATATGATTAGAAAATACATTTTCCGTTTTATGCTTTACAAAATAACACCACATTTTAGCTCTCCTAATCACATTTAAAAGTAATTTGGCATGTTTAACGTATTAATACATAAAATAAGCTCCAAACAAAAGAAATAACTAAATATGAATCCACAAGCAACAAATATTAAGATTTTTATTAAGAAATAACTAAAATTTTCGATTGAAACCCCAAAATGCGGGAAACCCATCAAACCCCCAAATGAGGAAGGGGTTTGGGAATTGGGCCTGTAAATGGGCTGACCTATGTCAAGTCTTATAAAATTAAGTACATGAGAAATTTATAATTAAATTTTAGAGTGATGCTCTATTAATTACGATCCATTGGTGATTTATGCTAATTTCATGTTTCAGGGCTACTCTAATATTTAATGTTTGAAAGGACTAACATTTTGAGTTGGGTTTTAAATGAGTTTTGTTTTTATAATGTAAAACCAAAATTCAACACCTAATTTTTTCTTTTAAAAAATAATAAACAAAAAATCTAGCTGGGACTGAGCCACCCTTGGCCGGATGCAACCGTCACGGTCACCGATCATTGGCTAAGTTTTCCGAGGACCACATTGGTTCCTTCCACCTAAGGAAATTTCATTGCTTTTAAAACTTAGTCCCCAAAAAGTTTCCCCCTCGACCTAATCTCATACAATTAAAACTTGTCTTAAAACTTGATTATGATGTTTTAGAACTTTATTCATTAAGACACTACCACACCAAATGGAACTGTTTACAAGTGGTTCTCTTGTTCCCGCTTGACCCCGTCATTTTGAAAGCTACTTTATATAACAACGTGGTTAACACTATAATCATTATTCCAAGAAAAAGAGTGTCACTTTTATATCGAGTCTTCCCTGGTTCCAATTACACAATTTAATTGCGAGCAGAAGAGACTCACTTTATCATCAAGTCTTCCACTTAAATGTTTGTTCTATCTTGGAGCAAGTTCATGCGTGATTTCTTCCAATCTGAACATAGATAAAGCAACTACAAGTCATGCAATAGCACATGACAATCTCCATTGCTTGGCTTGGTATTTGTCATTGTGAACCGACTTTCTGTTTGGGCTTGTTAATTAGTTCACATTTCACTCTCATCAATTACAACTTCACGATAATTTCTTCGTAGTTTTCATGAAATTGGCGCATGCTTATTAATTCATATCCTCCTATATATACATGGCCACTTAATCTTCTCCAATCAAGCAGCTGATCAACCAGTTCAATAATTAAATAACTTCATATATATGGTGCTTGCCGTTATGGTGTTCATTTGGAGATATCTTGTGTTGGCCTTGGTCTGTGCTAATCTTGCATCAGGTAGAGTTAGTGTCTCCAAGGAAGAGTACATGAAGATGAAAAGCTACTTGGGTTTCATCAACAGAAAGCCTGTGAAATCCATTGTGGTAAGTACACAGATAACCAACTCATTAATTTGTTTTTTCTTTTCCATTTTTTTTTATATTTTGGGGGGAAAAAATTTTTACCTTTTTATTACTACAAAATTTCCCTATTTCTCGACCGAGATCTTTCGCAATTGATGTCAATGGGTGTGTGTGAGTGTGTTGAATGTGTATAAATTATCAAAAAAATTTCTTCAACTTGGTACATTTTATGCTGAAAAATGCATTCTATAGTAATCATGAATTTAATAAAAAAATTCATGTTTTTAAAATTGTGAATAAAAGAATATTTTTACAGTATCTAATGTGGTATATATATATATAATATATAATATATATATAATAATGATAATAATCCTTGATGACATTTAATCGGTTAATGGGCCAATTGATCTTTTATTTTTTATATTATAATTTATTGCCAAAAAATTCACACACACACACAAACACACATGTTTGTATATATTTCTAGTGTATAATAAATAAGGAAAAAATGCAAAATATAACTAGCATGAATGTAGCTATTTATTTGCTTAGTCAAATATATGTCAGTGTATATGCGAGATTATTGTTTAGGTGTGATTTGACATCCAAATTGGTCGTCTATTTAAATCACACAGGCTGTATTTTTCAACTTAGATAAAATTGTCATTATCATCTATTTAACTTGGGCTCATATTAATTTTTCTTATATACAGAGTATTAACCTCATATTAATTTTTCTTTATAACAAATTAAAACATTAATTTTATGTGTAGCTACCTAGCTGCACATAACGAGTTAACATTATACAATAGTGATTAAGTAAATTTGAGGGAAGGCATCAAGCTTTAATTTATCCAATATTCACTCACTTGGGTTCTTTTACGATTATAAAAGTAGGAGACATATGGGGAATAGTGATAAAAATCATGAACAGTGTTTTAGTTCATAAAAAATAAAGCAAAATTTGATATATTAAAATACATCATTTTAGTAATTAATTTGATTTGTGTTTGTTGCTGTTATTGCAGACCAAGCATGGGCATATATTTGATTGTGTAAAAATAAACAAGCAGCCAGCCATGGATCATCCTCTACTACAAAATCACACTATTGAGGTTAAAATCTCTTTTATATAGTATAAAACTTGACCAACTTAGCCTAATTTGTGTATGTGCTAACTTCAATTCATCATATTAATTATGATCATCAGATGCAACCATCATCCTTGCCTCGTGCTTCAATATCATCAACATCGAAAACAAGAGCAAAGTTTGGTCTTCCAAACTTTGGATGCCCTCCAAATACAATTCCCATCAAAAGAGTTCGGATGGATGACTTGTTAAGGGCCGGTTCACTGTCCAACTTCTTTGAAAAGCCTTATGCTTCTAGCCCTGTGAGTATTTGATCACAAAAGAATGTTTTAATTTTTTCTCGCGTTAAACTATAGCTCATATTATCTACTGTTTCACTAGAAAGACAGTATAAAAAATCGTGAAGGACATCTAATTGCATAAAATTAGTCGATCACAATTCGTTTTTGGATCGTAATAGCTGTGGTGATTCTGTACATATCACAGCTTACACTGCTTTGTTTTCGGCGAATTTTCAGCACAAATATGCAGTGATGGAAGAAAACAGGAAAGGAAGTTACCATGGCACAGAGCTAAGTATAAGCCTGTGGAATCCACAAGTAGCCAATCCCTCTCAATTTAGCCTAACACAGCTCTGGTTGCTTGGCCGTGACCAAAACAATGTACTAAGTACTCTCGAGGCAGGTTGGCAGGTAATATTACTGTGATAATAGGATTGGATTATATCGAATTATTCGTCAATTTTTTAAATTCCATTTTAATTAAAAACCCAATAAAACTGATCATCTTAATCGCATTTACTTTGACTAAATATCATGAGTCAAGTACTAAACCCTCATAAAAAAAGCACTAATTAAAGATTTGAAGCCAAATTAATTAACCAGAGCTTATAATATTGAAATACAATTTTCCCAATTTTTCATTTATTAGGATGTCTTCTTATTAAAATGTCAGCCCTTATGTTTAGTGTAGTTGAAGACAGTTTTAAAACTAGGATTTTAGTTGGAAAACATACCGAGTCAAGTCAGCTTAACAAGCTACCAACTCAATACTTCACTCTCTCATGAGCTGCTTCAGCTGAATCGATTCCACACGCTACACTTTCGAGCCAAGTCCGAGTCACTAATTTTTAAATTATGGTTGAAGTTGACTGGGACTTGTCTAATTTATATTTAAGTGGGTACAAGCAATGAAGCCCTAGTCTTGAGTTTCTTAGTATTATGGTTTTTACGAAAATTGCCAAAAAATATATTACAGAATGATAAGTGACATTTGTGTTTTGTATGCAGGTCTATCCGTCTAAATATGGTAATTACAAGACCCAGCTTTTTACATTTTGGACGGTATGTATGTAAAGCCTCATGTGTGTTATATATAATTAAAGGCCAGGTTGTAGTCTGAGGTCACTATATTTTATCATCCATGGATGGTACAGATTAAAACCCTATTAATTTTAGGGGGCTTTATATTAATCTTAACCATCCATTTAATGATGGATGGTTAAGAAGGGTGCAGTCGCTCCCTCCCTTTTGCCATTTATAATTAAACTATCTGATAAATATTACATTTTCTTTTGCTATATATTATTGACCCATTTTTATTAATATGCCTTGTTCAGTCAGATGGCTATGGAACACAGAAATGCTACAATCTTGATTGCCCAGGATTTGTGCAAGTGAGTCAAGAGATTGCCCCGGGATCTGTTCTTGAACCAGTGTCAAGTGTAGGTGGGGAACCATATGAAATACACCTCGCTGTGTACAAGGTAATGCACCTAAAAATTTATATATCCCTATGGCAATATTACAATATATTAGCCAGACACCATAGGAATAATCAAATGTCAGGTTGTTAACTTATAAAAGAAATTAAATATAAGGACTATGGAAATTTTCACGATTAACTATAAAACAAACTAGAACAGGGATAGAGGCTACCCGAAATAATATGGGCATCCATGATTTGAGTTAATATATAATTTATGATTGTATGAAATGCATGGTATAATATGGTCGTGCATGTCCTCCACACAAACTCAAGATAAGGTGGAAGGAGAAGAAGAAAGTTATAGCAATTGCTCGGCACCCATTAGGAATAAACGTTAAGAGTGGATAAATAATGCATAGCTTTCCTTAATTTTCAAGAGCTCTTCTCATTTTTCAAATCAATGGAGCAACGTATAATTCTTATGTAATTGGCTTATTTTATTGAACAGGATAAAAATAGTGGAAATTGGTGGCTAACATATGGTAAAGATTACCATCCAGTGGGCTACTGGCCAAGTGCTCTCTTCAACAACTTGGATTCTGCTAGTCGGGTTCAATGGGGCGGAGAAACTATTAGTGGAAATTTGCCTACTTACCCTCCCATGGGCAGTGGCCATTTTGCCAGTGAAGGATTTGGGAAGTCTGCTTACTTGAAAGACATCAAGGTTATTGATGAGAGTGGCCAAAACATCTGATGCCTCATTTGAGCAGATTGCAGACACCAAAGGATGCTATAGCCTGCTGGTTGCAAATGGTGGTAGCACAGTTACAGAAAGTGGTGGATATGTCTACTACGGGGGACCTGGTGGAACTTGCGACAGTTAGGGTTTGCGTTCTATTTGAAACCTAAGCTCTTGATTAGTATACGAGTTGGATGAATGGCTATATGATATGTTTAATATGTAAGTTACCGATTTATGGGTAAAATGTAAGCTTAATTATCATGTGTGTTCTTAAGGTCGAAGACTTAGACTTAACCTGTTTCTCGTAGAGACCTAAGCTAGACTCGAGTCAATTCCAAGCTAACTCAGAGTAACTATCGTCAATTTTTTAATCCAACAAACTAATAGAACTAACATGAAATTAATGAATGTTTAATTATTGTTTGTTATATATTCATTGCAATTTTATTCATTATGATAATGATGTTTAAAGGCATTCACTCGATCCCTAATTTTGAGTAAAACTGACAATGTCATAAAATGGAGTTGATTTTGTCATTTGAGCAATTAGTTAGAGTCAAAATTATATATTTTTAAAACTAAGATTTATCCAAGGATAGTCATGATCCATAGCTTTGAATGAACTCTATAAGTAATAAGATCCATTGACACCAGTAATATATAGGATCTTACCCTTTGATATAAGACTAATTTAAGGGATCTCACTGTCATCAAGCCACCCTAAATGTTAATCAACAAGTGCCACCAGGTCCTCCATAGTAGAAATACCCACCACTACCTTCCCCTCCATTGCCACCATCAACAAGGCTGTAGCAGCCATTACTTTGGCGAATGCCAACATCAATGGAAGCATCAACTTCCTGTTCATCTTCGCCAACAAGCATTATCTCCTTCACATATGCAGAATTATAGCGCCCTTGGTTTGCAAACAGGCCACTAACCATTGGAGGGAATGTATCCAAGTTCCCTCTAAAGGTTTCTCCACCCCATTGAACATAAGGTGCAAACTTGTCTAAGCTGTCAAAAAGTTCACTTGGCCAATATCCCACAGGGTGGTGGTTCTTACCATAACTTAGTCACCAGTCTCCGGTCTCTTCATCCTACTTATATATATGCAGCAAGGTCAGATTTTAATTCCTCAATGAAAAACAAAGAGGCTAATTTTGTACCAAAACAACCTTAAGAATGAGTAATTCATGATATTATGTCATTAATAAAAACAACCTAATAGTTGTATACTTGTATTTTGTGTATTTTTTTAGGTAAAAACGGCTCAAGAGTCAAGACAATGATATATAATTTTTTTTTAGTGAGATCTAATTTGTCTCATGACTCAATATATCTCATCTAACAATTCACCTTCAATACTCGTAGGCTTATTTCATATTGGTCTCCATCATCTGCTGACACTGGTTCAAAAATAGTTCCAGGAGTCAAAACTTGGCTCCTTACCACAAAGCCACCATACCTTGCGTTGTAGCATCCTGTCTTTCCGTAGTTATCTGCCTACATGCAAATAGTTGGAATTTCATGTATATATTTAGAGTTCTTAAGAATCAGAGACAAGTTCAATGCACTGCTACAAGAAAAGTGTTGAGTTAAATGATAAGATCATCTAAAATTTATAGTGTACGTCCATAGATTAAATTGGGTTAACTATTTTGAAGAGATGACTTTGGCCCATTAAATTATAATTAGATCAAAGTTATTACAATTGTGATTATTAAATAAGGTCATATTAGAAAGTGTGTTAGACTACACTAGATATGGGCTACGCTTACCGGCCAAAAAATGAAATTTTAAGATGAATGAATTGGGACGAGATTTATAATGATGAACTTGAAGCTTCCATGACGAAAATTTTTATCTGAAGCCCTTTTTCTTGAGAATCAATTTGACATATCACAACCACAAAATTAATCTCAGACGCCAGGCTCGTTTTTAGATGATCAACCATGCACCTTGCTTTAAAAGCCAGAATTATCATGAAAGAAATATTTGATAAGTATGTATATATATCAACCACTTGAAAAATAGAGCTTACTGTCCAATAGGTGAACAGACGTGTGTGAGAATCTCTATTATAAATTTGAGGATAAACCTGTAATCAAATGGAGCATCAATTAGAGATATTATATATGATGTTACTTAAGTATAAATGAACTATTTGAAAATGAAGAATGCTTACATGCCAACCAACCTCAACAGTGTTGAGTTTGTCACCTGCACCACTCATTAGCCAAAGCTGTGTGTGACTTAAATGGGATTCATCATCAACATAAGGATTCCACATGTTCAAAGTCGCCTCTGTACCAAGGTATTTTCCTTGTCTTGAGCTCATCACAGCATACCTATGCTGTAAAATCAAGCAATACATCACAGATTGTTTGCCTGACTAACTACTAATATGGCTGGTAGATTTAGAGTAGTGATGGGTTTAGATCATATATGTTTGTATATATATGGCCAAATTCGCATTCAATAATCAAAACCCTAGTTGACCTAATATTTGTATTAGTATTTCATTTAAATTTATAAATAAGGTAATCAATTGTCTTTACCATATTTAATCCAAATTTTTAAGTTGAAACCACCATGACCGGGTTTGTTTTATATATGATCTTAATTAAAAACATCGGAACATTGTAAAGAAGATCAGATGTGGTGCAATCCACTGTGATCCGAACAGCAAACTAAACAAACAAAAGAGTTCTTTTCTCAAGTTTTAATTTGAGAGAATGATTAGTGATTCGAATTTATAAGTAATTCAAGAATTATATTTTTTTTCTAAAGAGAAAAATTGCCCAAATGAATGAAAATATTTGTCACAAATCGTTCTAAGTTCTAACACACACACACACACACATACTTTTTTAACAATTGCTGATCAAAAGAGTCTTATTTTTCTAACCTGTAGAAAACATTAATACTTACATCTGGTAAATCTACATCAGGTTTTGCCAAATAATTGGAGACCGAACCAGCCTTCAACAAATCCTCCATTAAAACGCGTTGGATAAGAACTGTTTTAGAAGGGCAGACTTCAATGGTATTTTCTAATTTTTTCTTTGCTTTTGTTGTTAATCTTGCAACCTCTGGCATAAAAGATAGCTTCAACTACTCAAAGACAAACAGCATATATATCGCTTAACACACACACACACACACATATATATAAATGCAGAAATTGGGTACTAATTAATCAGATTGCATTACTTTGATAGAATGATTTTTAAGCAAGGGGTGACCCAAGGCTGGTTGCTTGTAGATATCCACACAATAAAAAATATGTCCATGCTTGGTCTATGATTGAAACAATCTCACAATTAGTCGACAAATCGAAATTGAAAGGGGATTAATTATATCAGGACATCTAAAGAAGAAATTATCAAGTAACAATCTTATTCTCACAGAATATTGCTTACCTTGAAGGATTTCACATAGGGCATGTTTATGAAACTCAAATATCTTTTCATCTTCAAGTACCCATGCCTAGACACAGTACCTGTTAGGTGAACCATTACTGATCAATGGAGAAGTAGAAACCAAAAGCAATGTAACACATCTTAGAAGGTTTGAGAGAGAAGCCAGGGACAAGTTCTCTTTGTTCTTGGCTTTGTATGGGTTGGGAGAGTTGTCATTGAACAAGTTAGCCAACTTCGACTTATATAGAAGTTTAACTTGCATACAAATTACAATCTTAATTAACAAAGGTTTCTTGTCAGTTATTCTGAAAGTGAGATTCTAACAACCATGTTTTTAAATACAAATGGCTCTAGGATTAACAATGAAATCATGAAATTGCTCAAACATCCTTTGTGTATGCATAAGTCAACTTGCTAGAGTTAAAATTAAAACTTTGACCTCAAGGTAGAATAGTCTTTGTTTTATCCTTCTTGGAGAGGTGGATCGGGTAAGGCAATTCCTAAGCAAAATGTGCCATTAAACATTATTATTGGTGCCCAATTTGGTCATTGATCACGCACGATTACTAAGTACTGATAAAGCAAATTTTTTATTCTCTTCTTAAATTGACTAATGGAGCTACAAACGATGTGGTTATGGTACGATCGAAAGTATTTATCATTATTATTTTACTAATTTTTCGGTCATTTACCATTAGCACATTGTTTACTATTTTCATGATTGTATGCCGCTATACCAACGATAAATAGTTAACAATTGATAAATTTTAATTTAAACAACACAATTCTTTGATAAAACAAAACTTTTGCCAAAATCATAAATTTGTGTCACTTATACCATATATTTATGTCAAACCAACATTTAAATTGATATAATAATATAAAATTATAATTAAGCATAATAATAACACTATTTAAATATATTTTTACTAGAAATAATAAACAACTACTTTCAATAAAACAATAAATTTAAAAAGAGTAACTGCATAGGCTTTTTCTGTTACCGTTTTAAAATAAAAACGGTGCAGTTACACTTATCTTTTTTATCATTTTTTAAATAGTAAAAAAATACTTAACTATTTTATTTCAATTTGATTTGAAATAATTAGTAAAATGTTAAATCGACTGACTACTTGTTGTCTTTATGTTCGATAGAGCTTAATTTGGTTTAAAGTGATTATGAGTTTGAAGTAGGGCTTCAAATCTATAAACCCTACAGAAAAGATATGCCTCGAAAAATATATATAATGTTGAATTGCCCCAAGGACTAGAGTATTTGTTTAATGTTTATTCGTGTGTTAAGTCATTAATCTTTGAAGGTTAAATATATATTATTTAAGTTTACTATTGATTATCAAAGCAGTTAAACCATCTAAATTTACAAATAGGTTTGAAGGCTGATTGAGATGACAATAATATCATTAATTATGTAGTAATTTGTAGTTAATTAAATAGTCCTTTAGCTCATTTAGTTTAATAAATAGTCAATATAATAGCTTAACTTTCCACCACTTATTTTTTTAATTGAAACATACTCTCCAAGGCTTTGACGAGTTCTACGTTCGGAACCTTATATTCTATTATTCTTTCCATGATTTGTAGCTTTGATTAAACAATTAACTAATTAATTTATGCGGAAATTTTTTACAGGCCCTGGTCATATATAAATTATTGTCCTACACGGTATTTCATTGAACAAGTCCATAAATCTTGATTCCATGGTATGTCAATTATAGCCTTGATGCCTTAATTAAGCTTCGAGATATTTACATGTATTATTATACAATAAAAGACAAATAAATTGATTCATGTTATGGCGCATAGATTAAAATCTCGAAATGTAGACTTGACTCGACATGTCATGAAGTGAAGTCAATGTCATAAGCCAACCTGGAGATTTATATTAAATTTTTATTTATGTAAATTGTAACACCCCCATTTTGGTTTACATAAGAACCAAATTAGAGATCTTACGATCAAGCCGAGTCATGTATAAAGTTGCTAATCGGTAAGACTCGATCAATAATACAGATCAAAATAACCTGTTTGGCTAAGGACAACTCCACACACTTAGCTCAAAACCAAAGTCTTCCATCTCAATCGATCAAGATATGACTCTGATACCAAAACTGTTACACCCTGATTTTGGTTCACCTAAGAACCGAATCAAAGATACTACGATTGAGTCGAGTCATGTTTAAAGTTGCTAATTAGTAAGACTTGATCAATAATATAGATTAAAATAACTCGTTTGGCTTCTTGAGAATAGAAGATATTACTAAATATGCGTCAAATACACATCAAATATAAATAAAAGTATGAAAGAAAATAATTGCACTAAGCTCAAGTGTGTGTAGCATTTATATGTCCTTCCACCAAAGCCGACTCAGGATCACAAGACCAACATATATAATATGAAAAACCTTAGTAACAAGTGTTACTGGTCTGAAATGCAAATAATAATACT
The DNA here is from genome assembly GCA_033002965.1 of Piper betle. NCBI lineage: Eukaryota > Viridiplantae > Streptophyta > Magnoliopsida > Piperales > Piperaceae > Piper > Piper betle. The sequence continues at coordinate 34,351 of JAURVB010000565.1, read as the reverse complement.
GATACAGGAGAGCTGACTCTCCTATTAAATGAAATCATTTATATACTTCTGCATTAGAAACTTTCATAATGGCACTAATCAGGACCCGTCGGCCTCGGCTCAATAGTGTCTTATTCTGACTTGTTAGATGTGTAAAACCCACGATTCGAGTCAGGGTTTTATATTCAGAACCGGTTGGTTCGACCGTTATTTTTGAGTCGAGTCAGTTTCAGAACACGTGTACTAAGCCGACGCCGGTCTCGTGTATGAGCCATGAGGGTCATGTGTACCCAAGTATATGATGATAACGTCATGAACACAGCAAAAAAGAATGAGTTATCAGAATATATGAGAGTATGCAGTTCATTTTTTTTGTTATGATATATAATGGATCGTAGAATTAGTTTTAGGCCGTTACCCGCGTTAAGACGCGTTACGGGCATTTTGGGTGGGTTGATAGTTCTAGAGTATATCATTGTGATTTTTTGGTGTTGTTTGATTTTATGAGATTTTTCCCATATTTTTTGGAAATTTTTTACGACTTAAATATTATTTTTGGCTCGAGTAGGAGACGAGTCAAGTAATATTTACGACTTTGCCACCACACACCCCCGCGCCCTTCTTTTCTTCCCCAAACCCTCGCCCGATGCCGCCCTGTGTGCGTGTCGCCGCCGGCGCCGCCCGGCCGCCGATAGTCGCCGCCTAGCCCTGCGACGACGTTGCCGTGCTGCCCCGACCAGGTCCGGCCCCCATCGGACCGCCGCGACGCTAGGAAGCCACGCCACGACGCCGCGCCCGCATTGCGCTTCCGTCGCCGATTCCGCCGCCGGCGCACCAGCGCCGCCGCGATCGGTCGGCTCGCCTCAGCACCCTCAGCCTTCCAGTGACCTTCCCCGACCGGAACGGAGGCCATCGCTGCCGTGGCCGGCCGGATCTAGCCACCATCACCGCCGACTCTGTTTTATGCATTTTTCGGCGAGCCACCACCTCTGTTGGCCGCGTCGACCTCGTAGATGAGTCAGGCTCACCGAGCCGGTTCCGAGGGTACCCAACACGACCGCTTTTCAGCCAGTAGACGCCGCCGGCAATTGTCGCTGGAAAACCACTGGAAGCCGCCAGAAAACCGCTAGTAGCTGCCGAAAAACTGCCAAAAACTGGAATTTCTGGAATTCACCGGATCTTCCGAGGGCTCGCCCAGTTAAGCCCGATCGAGCTTCGGATGCCGATGAGCGCCGAATTTGAGTTCCGAGACACGCAACGGAACCCTAACCGTCGCCGATTGTTGACAACGCGAGGTATAATTGCCTCCAATTGATTTATTTAAAATTAATGATAATTGTTAGCATAGCATGCTAGGGTTGATTAATTATCATGATTAATGTCTTAACCATGAATAAAGTAAAGATGTGCATGATGAGATTATTAGTGAATGAAGTAAGAGATCTAATGAGATGAATTGTGTATGAGCATGCTAATCGAGTAATGTAACTTAGGAAAAATACAATAAAATTGGTAGGAATAGAGGTGAGTAGAATTATTTTCATATTTATGATTATTGATTGTGATTGATGTTTATTGAGTTTGATGCATCATTTAGTTAGCGGGCGTTAGTATTTAGTTTTGATATGTAGGTACGGAGTAGGAGCTCGCCGCCTAGGCGCGATGACACGCTTGGAGCTTCTACCAGGTCCGTTTAGGACTCATTTGTTTTACTCTTTTCTATTGTATGTTTGTTTTAATGCCTACAAGACGAGTTAAGTGGCGCTTTATCAGATCCCACTTAACTCGGGCAATTTTAACCGAATAGTTTTCCGGATTAATAACCCCTCGAGGACGAGATCCCTCGAGGATGATTTCGAAAACAAGATCCATCACAAGTTGCCTTCGGGCCTATTATATAAATCCCTACCCAGCCCTATATATATGTAGTTTTCGCGTTTTTAGTGAGACGAGAGATGGAGAAATCGACTGCACGTACCATGCAGAGGATGCCGTGACAGTCAAAGCGGGCTCTGGATTAGTGCCAGCGGACTGTTCCATTCCCGAGGGATCCTGACAACTCCGCGTTTGAGTTCCTCACACCAGGAGAACGTGGAGGTTTACGGGTACTGTTTGAGTACAACGCATGTTCGGACTTGTGGTTCAAAGGGTACTAAAGGCGATTGCCTGAGAGTACTCGGCCTTCGTACTCAAGGCCAGGAGAAATATGGAGGTACGGAGAGGGCTTAGGATAAAGTTTCACGAGAAGTACTGAAAAAGAAGTGCCGAGAGCGGCACAGTACCAGCAGCAGATCAGTAAGTTCGGGATGCTACCGGGTCTGCAGCCCAGTGGCTCCTCAGTAGTGCCCTTCAGAGTGTTCACGTGGAGTATATGATGTTTTCTTTCATATGAGAGTTTGCTCTCATAGCCAGCTTGTTATAGTTATTTTATTTTCCGGACCAGTAACACTTGTTACTGACGTGTTTTATACTATATGTAGGTAATAATCACGAGTTGGAGGAGCCAGCTTGGACGGAGGAGCAATGAGGTCTTGTGCACACACACATGTTAGATTTCTGAATGTTTAATATTGTATTATTATGTTATTATATTGTGAATGACATGATTAAATGTTTGAGCATGATGATATGATGTGAATGAAATGCTAAGACACGATAACAGAATGCAAAATATGATCAGAGTTGAGCAGCGGAAGCGTAGTGGGTTGAGACCCAAGCTTCAGAATGAATACGTTATAAATGAGATTCTGTGTGATTGTTAATGCATGCCGATATATTTGTATATATATTATTTTGATAGGGTGGGCCCATAATTGCACTTTTAGGGGAGACTCTGTCAGTTTTACTTCAGAATTTTCATCGATTTTGCTCGTAATTGTGATGGTGTGAAATTTAATTTGCATGTCATTCATGTAGTACCATGTTAGGATTTTGTGCATGCATTCATTCATGACGGATCGTATCTTCATCTTAAGACGCCGAGATTAGATCCGCATGAGTTAGGTTCGGGTTAACCGACCTAACCGGGGCCTGTAACATGCCGGTTCGGTTCACGAGCGTGAACTGGATTTGGGGTGTTACAAGATGCCTCGACATTTTTGAAATCAGACTCGAGGGATCTCATCCTCGATGGTTATTAATCAAAGAAGTAGAATATGTCTAAATGACCCATGTTAAGTAAGTGTCCGATAAAATAACCACTTAACACGCCATGCGACCTGGAAATCAAATCAGTAATAGACTATATCGATAAAAACTGAGAAGAGTCTTAACAGACCTATGGTCCAAGCTCCAAGTGTGGCGTCTTATTTACGGCGAACTCGGACTCCAAAACTTACATCGAAACCCACTACTAAGTAAAATATTAATATCTCTATATGATGCATATTTGTGGTATGCTCACATCATCAATACATCCTAATAAAGAAAATAGTTCTAAATAAACCTACAACTAAACATCCAGTATGCAAATCGAGACATCATAAAGAAAATAACTAATAAATAAATACACTCATGAATAAATAGATAAATATTAAATACATGAAAATAATAATACTCTAATCATAAAGTAATAATATAATTATGTTATATAAATACATGACTAAATATGAGTAAATATCACTTATACTTGTGTTTGTAAACATATAAATAATTAAATAAATAAATACATAATCATTTTATATATAAATAAACAAACAAGCAATTAGTTAATTTTATTTAATCATGAATAATAAACAAATAAATAATAAAATACATGAAACGAACAAATAAATAAATAAATAAAATTTAGCAAACATGAATAAGATTAATATTATTAAGTAAATATATCAATAATAATAATTAACAATCACATAAGAATTCATCATATACGATAAACGTATAAATAAAAAGAAATAAATAATAATGAATAAATAAAAACACTCATATGATCAAAATATCCTAAATAGTGTGAACATGCATCTAAACTAATGTAGAGGTTGACAAATTACTGGAAATGGTCGAAATGGGCTCAGAATGACCTGATTCAGATTAACTGCACTGAATCGTATTGGGTCGGCTGAATGAATTCGATATAGGTCAGATAAATTAGTGGGATGGGTCGACTGGACTGGTCTGGACTGATGGACGCTGACATGGACGTGGGGAAGCAAACAGATGTGAACGAGTGAATAATACTCGAGCCGATGGACACGACATGGGCAGGTGGTTCCTGTCACCGAAAAACATCGACGGTGGCGAGGTGGAGGCTATCACCGGTCATGATCGATAGAGGGTGTCGAGGTGGAGGTGATGGCGGTGGTGGTCAGCAAGGTCCGGCTGGCTATTGGCCGAAAAAGGGGCAGAATAGCTGCCAAGTCTGGTGGGGTCGCCGGCGCAATTGCAGCCACGACGGTGGTCATGGGTAGTTTCAAAATGAAGGTCTTGACAAAGGGAAGCTATTTGGTTGGTCGAATTGGCTTGGGGTGGCCATCCAGTGCCGAAAAGTGGCTCAAATGGCAGCAGCGACAGTGGAATACCGACGGCTGTGAGGCAGTCATGGTGGTGCCAGTCTGATGGGCAGGGGAGGGCTAGAGACTCGCCGGCGGCAAGCTGAAGTGGTGGTGGCGTTAAAGGTGGAAAACTCCGAAAATGTGAGAAAATCTCTAAAAATCAACGGGAGAAAACTAGGGCTGATGTGGACGGCTATCATCTTCCTAGATGGCACGATATAAATTTTCGACAACTTGTGGACAAGTGGGGCCCACTTATGGGTGTGTGTATATATATATATGGACAGCTCGGATTGAGACCGTCCAAAGTTAAAACTGACTCGAGTCCTAAAAGTGACTTTATAGGCGGGAATTAAGGTAAGAAGATTAAATGAGCCTCAAACCCTGAACTTAATCTGGTGAAAATACTATGACTCAAATCAAATTGGCTCCACTGAGGCAATCTAATAATTTGAAATCCTTATGATGCATGCAAATAAGATACCTTGAAAATCTCAAATGGATACAAAACCCTGCAACGACCTAGATCTAAGCCTAAAATCCTAGCTAACACATAAAAATAAAATTTGTATACCTTCGTGTATACATTGATAACTCATACTCTGCTGTAGCATAACTGAAGTTATGATCTTCATGTCGCACATACTCAACCTTCATAACATGTTCATACGATGATCCGGGCCTTGTACTTGTGGTCTGAAAACTAGTATGTTTCCTAACTCATTCGAACCAACTCGAGACTAGTTTGAACTAGGAAAACTACAAGCGGGCAAAACCCTAACCCGAAGTTGGTTTACATAAATAAATAGTTGTATAAAATTAAATATTGCTCTTTTAACACTTGAAATTGATAAATATATAATTTGTGTCACTTCAAATTATTGATTTAGCTAATTTAAAGGGAAAGTAATATATTTTCATAAATTTTGTGATTTGACTTGGGGAATGAATTGTAAAATCAGTTAATATGGAGCCATCATAGCGTTTGACCTGGCAAGCTAGGAAGTAGAGTCGAAAAGAAGTTTTGGAGTAAACGAACTAAAACAATGGTTTAGCTAAACATGATTCAGAGTCAATTCCATAACATCATATGTTATGAAATCGAGGCTGGGTCATGGCTAGTGTTCAATCGAAGTATATAGTTCTCAATCTAAGCTAAATTATATATATTTGATTAATAACCCAAGCATTTTTCGAAGGAATCAATTGGTGCTAGAAGTATATTTTAGCACGGTTCACCCTTTACTTATATTATTTAAATGCCCAAGAATATATTGGAAACATAAATATTAAACCAACAAGATCATTCATTAGATCCCTCAAAATTAGTCCTACATCTAATATATACTCAAAATAAAACTTATTCATCTAAAACTTAGGTTAAGTACTATTTTAACAGGCCGAGTACTTATGCCCAATGGTTTGTGTACGGCCTAATTGTTACATTATTGGATTAAAGTATGATTATTTCTGATAATATATATGGATTAATGTATACTGGAAATTAGATGATTGAAAAATGTAGATAATGCAAGAAAATAGAGTGATTGAAAAATGTAGATAATGCAAGAAAATAGAGTAGACTAATTATAAATTGATACTTTACTACAAAGTGCAAATTGTGCATAGTGAAGTAAAAAAAATTAGGCATTACATAAATTCCCTGAGTTGACTCTGCTCTATGTTTATGAGAGGCGAACTTCATGGATTATGTTGTATTACCAAGATTCTATGGTTGATTTTATTTGACTCTCAGGTATATAAACATCAATATTGAACATATTGCCCAGGTCATACATTTTCCCTCTCTTGTGTTAGGTGAGAGGTATATATTTATTTGAGTAATATTATGGGGGCAACTAAAACTTTCCCCACTTTTCTCTACCTTAAATTTAGTTGGCTCTTTGGATCATGCTACATGAAAGTTTTGTTTGGGCCAATCATTTTCCCTCTCATGGGAAAAATTTTGGTGGTGTACCAAAGATTTCACTATTTATTTACATCACCTATTTATGTGGTACAGTAAAAAAATTTATACAAATATCTCGAGTTTTTAAACTACAGAGATATTAATCATTTATTCCTGTCCAATTTGATTTAGAATACTTCTCATTTCCTTCATTGCTACAAATCAATCTATAATAATAAAAGACTACAAAATAAGAAATTTTGACACTCGCTAATTACAATTTCCACGAGGACCACCGTAGTAAAAATATACACCACTCTTACTCTTTCCATGAACCAAGTAGTTAGCATCATTCTGTCTCATAGCTATCATTTAGATCAAGGGGGAGTGCAAAATATCGAGGCGTGCATGTATTCAATGTTCTGTGTGAGAGATATAACAAAACCTTGAAAACCCCCATTAATTTTTCAATGTAGGTGTTCTTTTCTGTAAAAATAAAAGAGCTATATGTACTCGAGTTGTAGCTCGCATAGCTTATGTAGGCTACAATTTCTATTTAAAACAATTTTCTGGGTTTCACCACTTAAGATTCATATAGATAAATGTAAAAAAGATACTTTTGAAAGTTACAAATCATTTTAATGTTTTTAACCCTCTCATCTTAATTGAAATAAAAATTAAATTTTAAATATTTTTAAAATAATTCATTTTAAAAAAAAATCTAAAAGTTAAGTCATATTGATGTCTAAAAAAGATCATCAAGCTTTGATTTGAGTACTTGACTTGTAAAACCCTAGCTTTGAGTTAGGGTTTTATCCACTTGTTGTCCTCACCGATTTGGGTCAGTCTCGAGTCGGTTCAAGTCAGAGCAATTTTTAGATCATGAGTATGAGGCCCAGATAGCTATATAAACATGTTATTGAGGTTGAGTATGCCTGATATACAGATGATAGTTTTAGTTATGTTATAGTAAAACATGAGTAATCAGTTGTTAGCCCAGAGTTTTAAGGCTAGATCTAGGCTGTTGTAGTGTTTAGTATCCGTTGTACATTATAGGGCATCTCATTTACATGTATCTCAAGGATTTCATATTACCAAATTATCCTTGTGGGCGCAATTTGATTTGAGTCTCAGACCTTCATCAGATTGAGTTCAAGGTTTCAAGGCTCAGTTAGTTTTCTAACATCGATTTTCATCCATAGAGTCTCAGTTAGGCTTAGTGCCAGTTTTGACTTTTATACGGTCTTGATCTGAGCTTTCGCGTGTATATATATATATATACACACACACACACACACACATACTACTAGGGCCTACTGAGTTGTCAGACATCCCGATAATGCCATGTGGTAAGATCTAGATTGGCCGCATCAGCCTTAGCATTGCCCTTTCCCTTTTATTTCTGGGAATTTCTCCCACGATTTTAGAGTACTTCCACTATTAGCGTTGCCGCCACTTTGAGTCGCACCGGTGAGTCTTTAGCCACCGGATTGGTACCATCATGACAGTCTCTTGCCTGGCTAACGACCCATACCTGTCACCACCACCTGCAATGACGTTTTCTTCAACGATTTCCCTTATTGCAACCACCTTTCGGATCATGTTTAGCGCTAGCAAGCATCCTCTGGATAGGCCGACCACCCAGACAGCTTTGCCTTGTCGAGATCTTCCATTTGAGACCAGCCTCAACTTCCCATCGTAGCTGCCATTGTCACAGGAGACTTGCACTCTGGCGAACAATTTCATCCCTTTTCGACCATTTTTCAGCCGGGCAACTTCAATCCTTACCTCAAACACCTTCCTCACTGGATGACCAACATTTTGAGATAAACCCCATCGACCATCGCCGCCAGAATAGTTGTCCAGTGATTCCACATACCCGACAGTGATTTCCACCCCTTTCCGGCCGAACTCCGTAGGTTGTCAATCAGGATAGGCACTAACCCGACGGTGTTCCCCATTGTCTGGGTTGTCGATCAAGATAGGCACTAACCCCCAGCTCCCTTTCTGTTGCCATTTTCTTATGATGGGCAAGCCTGTGACTATTGGGCCCCTTTACCCGCTTCAGCCATGTTTGTGTCTGCCTGCCCTTGACTGTGTTCACCCATCCCGTGACCTTGTTCACCTACCTAACAGTCAACCCAACCTAACTCGGTCTAGTTCAGCAGTTGACTTGGCCAAGTTGACTTGGTTAGACTTGCCCATTTCACTCGGCAAGTATTTCCATCTCATTTTTAGCCTATTTTCAGCCGTTATTCAATTATTTTCGATAATTTAAGACTCCATACATTAGTTTATATGTATTATATATATACATAATATATATCATTATTTGGTATATTTTGATGTTATGAGTGTTTTTCTTTATTTATTATGTTATTTATTTATTTTTTATTTATACATTTGTCATACATGATGCATATTTATATGAGTATTTATTATTATTGATGATATATTTACTTATTAATATTAATCTTATTCATATTTATCAAATTTTATTTGTTTATTTATTTATTTATCCATTTGTTCGTTCACGCATATGTTATTATTTATTTGTGTTTAATTATATATTAATGTATCTGACAGTTATACTATTATTGTTCATGATTAATTGATATTAACTATTAATTTATTAATTAATTTATTTATCAAATTATCATTTATTTATTTATTATTAACTCTCATATGTGTTGATATTTACTTACATTTAGTTGTATATTTAGTTAGTGCTATTTATATTATTATTGTTACTTATTATTTATTATTTTTCTTGATGTTACTTATTCACTATTATTTTTAGTATTGTTCTTTTATTTTTTGACTCATTTTATTTATTTATTTGTCTATTATTTACACATGTCTCATTTTACGTGTCGAGTGTTTAATTGTGGATTTGTTTAGCATGATCCTTTGATATGATGTTATTTTTATCTGAGCATACACCACGATCATGCATTATATAGAGTTATTAGTTTTTGCTTAGCAGTGGGTTCCGATATGAGTTTCCGGAGTCCGACCTCGCCGTAGATGTGATGATGTGTTTAGAGCTTGGACCACAGGTCCGGTTTGGACTCTTCTCAGATTTATCGTTTATTCTATTGTGGATTTGATTTCCAAATCGTAAGACATGTTAAGTCGTTGTTTTATCGGACCCCACCTAGCACGCGCTTATACGCATTTTACTTTCGTGATTAATAACCCTCACAGGTGAGATCCCTCGAGTTGTTTTCAAGATTAGCTCCACCTCACTTTACCATTGAGCCTACTTATATGATTCCCTTCCCAACCCTATATATAATTTGTTTATCGAGTTTTCAGTTAGACGAAAATTAGTGAATTTAACCTCACGTATACCTTGAGCGAGCGCATACGCAGGTTACAGCGAGGCTTTGGATTAGTGTGTGGGTTGCTCCATTCCCAAAGGATCTTGACATCTCTACGTTTTGAGCTTCCTCACACCCAGAGAGAGCGTGGAGTAAATGGATACTATTGTGTAGAATGCATGTCTAGACCTGTGGTATCAAAGGGTACCGAAGGTGATTGCCTGAGAGTACTCGGCCAATGTGCTCTTGGCTATGAGTTATATGGAGGTTTAAAGAGCGCTTCAGATATGTGTTTTTTCTAAGAGTGGGACCAGGTAGTTCTGAGAGAGGTATTTGCCGAGAGTGGCACAATACCACTTTAGTTCGGGATGCTATCGAGTTTGCAGCTTGATAGCTCCTCATTAGATGGCCTTTGAGTGTACCCAAGGAGAGTATATATGGTTTTTCTTTCCTCGTAGAAATAAGTTTTCACTTGCCGATTTATATTAATTATTTTTTAGACTAGTGACATTCGTCGCAGATATTTTTTTTATTATATATGTAGGTCTTGTGTTCTGGTGCATCGAGCCAACTTTGGTAGAAGGATAGATAGGCTACACACTCTTATGCTCAACACACCGTTGTTTTCTTACGTAGTTTTATCTATGTTTAATGCATTTTCATGTATATTTAGTAGTGTCTTCCATTCTCAAGACGCCAAGAGGGTTATTTTGATTTATTTTATTGTTCGAATCTTACAGATTAATTGATTTAAATATGATTTGATTCGATCAGTAATATTTTTGATTCTGTTCTTAAATGAATCAAAAATCAGGGTGTTACATGACTTCCCATACATATAGACACTGCATTATGGAATCTATTAAAAAAGGTTTAAATTGAAGATGTATGTAGATTATATAAATTATATGAGGTGAAACTTACCTTAATATTTTTTAAAAAACCTGGGACCGTAGGCTGTAACCTTATCTTTTAATTGATGGGTGATGTTCGCTAAGTCTAGTCAAATTCTACAACTTTTCGAGTCAAACTACTTGCAGATTCATAATTAACAGGGCTTCATGATAACTCCAATCTGATTACTTCTTGATCATTAATATGTGGAATTGATCTGATTATTAAAGGTGCTATGTAGAACATAAACTTAAGCAGTTACCCTATGAACATAAAGGTGTAATTCATACTGGTGATCAGCAATTACTGATACATGATCAGGAATCAACCCAGGGGCAATTTGTTTGCTCACTTGAATAAATCCTCACAATTTAGCTTGTAGCATCCTGTGTTGTTGTAGTTGTCAGCCTAATTGAAGATCACCAAGACAAAGCAAGTGTAAATGGTTGATGGCCTTAACATTAACAAGTTAGTTAAATCTTATTAGGAGTACCATATATAAATGCAGAAATTAATTAATTTAGAGAAGAAGCTTACTGTCCAGAACTTGAATAATTGCGTATGGTTATCACCATTGAGATCAGGATATACTGTTATCATCACAGTTATTGTTACAATCTATCTATGGCTATAGATATATCAATTACATGTATGAATTAAGATGGGTGTAATTGAGAATGCATACAAAGTATAGTTATTATATGAATGAATCCCTTCTAAGCAACTAATCATACAATGGAGAAACTCCAATGACAGGAAAATCAATTTATACTTGGCTGTGAGCAATTGAGTCTACATAATTTGTCTCATGACTATATTTTAATGTGTCCATATACTCAATTACGATGAGTTTTGTAGTCCTAATTCAGGCTGCTCAATTAGTGACAACAATTGGTCAATTAAATAAGTTTCAACTTTATATATATTTGCACATTTCTTTAATTTAAAATTATTAAATATTTGCATTGCTTCAATTATGTCAAGTCAACTCAAATATATTTCATATTGAGCTATAGGGAAGTCAAGAGTTGAAAGTCTCTGCCCAAATACAAATTGGTAAATTCATCCCTTCAAAGTGGATGAGCTTATTTAAAGATCTATAGACACATTTTTATTAATATACCGGATTTTATACTAGTAGTTGTTAAATGGGGAACTAAGGAACTCACAATCCATGAACTTTAGAAAATATTATTCTCAGAATTCATTTTCCCATACCTTGGGTAGCTCACTTCTATAATCCAGTTCAACACACCATCTAATATGGTAAAATGGTTTTGGGTCGGCTTCGATATCAAATATAGTCACTAACAACTAAGCCTAAAGTGTAGACTAATTGATGAGGCTAAGTCATCCTTTCTAAATAGTTAATTCAAATTAAAGATCCATAATTAGCTCATTTTTCTAACATACTAGATCTTATTTAATAAGTACTAGATGTGAGACTAATTTAAGAGGATGTCACGAGAGTTTTCGAACAATAATTTACAATTAAAGAAAGTGAAATGAATGTAGATTGAATGGCAAATTTTTTTGCTAAACACATATAATTCACGCCATTCCTACGCCCTACTGAACATGCCAGGTAATTATAAATGGTTTTTCATGGCAATAAAATTTAATTTGGGAAAATAATAATCAAGTGATTCATTGGAGATGATATTAATATATGTATATAATACATATGATAAAATTGTTATTTAGTTACTTACATGCCAACCAACTTCAATGGTATTGTGTTGGTCACCTTCTCCATTGCTCATCCAAAGTTGTGTGAGACTAACTGTGAAGGGTCTTGATTCCAGAGACTAAAAGCCACCTCTGTGCCCAGATAAGCTTCATATTTTGCACTCATAGCTGCATACTTATGCTGGGGTACATATTACATACATCACACGAGTTCACTATAAACAAACATATACCATTTTTCTCTCTTGAAGGAGAAAAAATATTAAGCATAGCATGAAGGGAACTAAAAAAGCATTTACTGTTATGAATGTTGTGCTCTCTATGTCAGGTGCAGGTTTGGACGCTCATCGGGACGCCAGTCCCCCGTGACCGATGCAGTGATGATCCGATGTCAACGGTCATGGGGGACCGGCGTCTAACTCCATCTGCGACCACACATTTGGCGGATGAAAGTTTTGCTCATTTATCAAAACTTAAACAGTAGCCAGAGCGAAAGGTTTGAGTTCCTAACCCATGGAGGTAATAATATGTCGGGAGATATATCAAATTAACTTAATTTATTCTTATTGGGCAGCAAATCCACCTCATGGTTTGTCCGGTAAAAAATAAGGGTGTCTATCAGTCAAGTTTGGCCGGGTATTGTTTAAATCAATCTTATTATTTTAAGTTAAATTTATAAATCAAACACAATTATTTACTATTTAACTTTCTAACTCCAATATCAAACCTGACCATTTACGATTAAGACACAACCAAACCTGACCCCATCATTTATTAACTAGGTATTTATTTAACTATTCAAGCTATGTGCATGAAAAAAATTCAAACTATATAATAATAATATATATACTAAAAAGTGAAGATAAAGAAAAAATATTTTAAAAATTCAAATGGGATATTTGATAAGTTTATTAATAAATATTTGTTTTAAAGGTTAATAAGATATTAATTTTTATAATTAAAATTACAATTTAAGAATCGGGTGCCCGGACATCGACCAATCATTACTCTATTACCAAACTCGACTATTTATACCCGGGTGCATGTTTCTTCTAAACCAAGCCATAATATTAATTATCTAAAACTTTACCATTAGGATTTGTCGGGTTTACTCGACCCTATAGACACCCTTAGTTAAAACATGCTTGTACTTGAGAAATGAAAAAGAAAAAGCTTCTCAATAAAATTTTCACTTCAATAAGTCATGCACTCAAATCTTGTACCATTAAGCGGTTCTATTAGTTGTGTAGATTGTAGAACATCAATGCTAGAGAATTGTCTGTTGCAACCTTGACGATGTGATTCTTCAATAAAGGATGACCAAGAGCCGGCTGTTTGTTGATACCGACACAATCAAAGAGCTGCCCATGCTCGGTCTGCAACAACAGCATGCAAAATTTTTATAAGCAGCAGATATATAGAAACACTTCAAGAGATCATTGATATTATAACCTGCTCTATGATCAAAACATACAATATCATTTTTGGCTTAAATATTGGTTACTTGGGTACCTTAAAGGTTTTCACAGAGGGCTTGTTTATAAAGTTTAAATAGCTCTTCATGTTCAGATACATATACTCCTTTGCTCAATGTAGGAATAGTAACCAAGGGCAGAATAAGATATTTCAGAAGGGTGGAGCAAGAGCCATTGAAGAAAGATTCTAATGATCTCCCTGTCAACAACCAGGTTGAGTTCAATCTCGGTTGAGTGGATTGACTAGTATTTATAAGTAAGACGGTTGTGGAGGGAGTTATTAACAATGGGCAGTACCAAGGCTTTGTATAATCAGATTGACTATTTCAAATTTTGGAGAAAACAATTGAACATGACGTCCTTTTTCCTTTTATTTATTTTTTCTTAAACATGGCCGACCATGCAACAAAGTTTGACAATGATTTTGCAAACTTATAAATAAATAACAACTCAGATTGTTTAGCTCTTTAAATTGTTGGTATTATTTACTTTCCATTCCGCTCATAGCTATTAATATATCCAAGATATTCCTTCTTTAATCTCAGTTTTTGACTGTCATTGCACTTGTTGAAGGGACTGCTAGGAAAAAGTTTATATGCGGCGACGGATGTTGGCGTCAAAGGTCTATAAATTTTCAAAAATAATTTAAAAAATTTTAGAAATGTTTTTGTATCTTTGATATTGAGACCTACCATTTTGATCATTCTAAGAAGAAAATGGGAGAAGTCAGACAAGGAAAGGAAATTGTCCCCCCACCCCCTTCACATGCTTTTTTATATATATTAGAATAGTTTTACATCTTTATAAAAGATGGGTAATATATTGTATATGTACATGGTCCTCGTCTTTCAATATGGCTAGGTATTTTGGATAGAAGCTCGTGGACACACTTTAACATAGCATCAAAGCCAACCCACCAATATCTCCCATCATGTCCATAATAATGCCTAAAAAAGGCACAAAAGATCTTGACCATGTTTATAAATATCCCAAAGATAGGCAACTCAAAAAAGGCTTGAACGTAGGTCTATATGTAAAGCTTTATGAGTTGGCACATGCAGGAAGTATTAGAATAGTTTTACATCTCTATATAATTTAGGTGGTGTCTTTATATATATATATATATATATATATATATATATATGAGTTATTATGCCTTCCAAAGTAGTTAATCATTTTAGATAGAACCTCGTAGACCCACTTAACATGATATAAGAGTCAATCCACTAACTATGTTGGGTAATCTTCTAGTACATTTGTCGCATCCATATTAAAGTCCAAATGTGGTGTGGACAAAGGATTTCATCCACATTTATAAATGATTCAAAAAAGGTAAGCTTAAAAGACGTACGAATGTAAGTTCAGATGTCTAGTTCAATGAGCTTGCACATATACAAGAGTGTTAGAATAGTCTCACATCTTTTCTTTACGAGAGATGAGGTGTACTGTACGTGGGTTCCTAAGCCATCCAAAATATCTAATCATTTTGGGTAAAAGCCTATAAACCCACTTTAACAATATAATCACTCTTTTCTTTCTTTTTCAAGTAAAATTTAAATTGCACACCTTATATTTAATTTATATAACCCTTATATCATTCTCTAGATAGTCTGGATTCGCGTATATCAGATTTAAACCAGCTCTAAGAGAGTCAAAGCAATTGATCCAACAATGTGATGACATACAACTAATACATATTATCTGTTCAAAAAAATACATGCCCACTATAGTAATGACAACTATGATTCTTCAATGTGATAAAGGCTTCTAACAAAATCTCCATGTGAATCGCTCCTATTTAGCCGATTCAACTCAACTCCGTTAGAATCCAATTCAAATACTATAGTTAAATTAAATTGTTAATCAGTCTTTGAATCAAGAAGATTTAGGCCTAATCCAAAATGAACAACTAATCACCTAGGTACCTCAATTCTTAGTATCTATCAAGGTTTTAATTCATATCCATTATAAATGTGAGAGTATTTTTAACACTTCTTCGTACTTGCGAGGCAGTTAAACACTTGGCAAGTGGTCTTTATTTTCCACTTTGACACTTTAACAAACGGCCGTACCACCATGGGGGCTTGCCATTTTTTTAGGCTTTAACAAATGTTAACACTACTTTTTGGGCTAGACACAGTGAGGGTATTAGGTTCATGAGTTAATAATTTAGATACTATAAAACGATGTGTGACTTATCCAAAATGACTAGTTAGCTACTTAAGTAACTCAACTCTTAGTATTTATAAAGGTTGTAACTCATATCTATTATGAATGTGAGACTATTCTCATCATGAATCACCCGATTAAATCTAAATTTGACCAACTCATAAATAATTCATAAACCACTGTTATTACAAAGTTTTTTATATTTTAATATTTGATAAAGATAGGCTAATATGAATTTATAAAATATAAGGTCTTCTTATTACCTATATTTTCACTTTATCCATCGTATTTAGTACTTTAAAACTTAATGAAACTTTATTTTATAATAAAATATAATTTTCAAGAAAACTTCAATATTATTTTTTATTCTAATTTTTATTACATCATACAAATATCTATCCAATTTTATTAATTTTGTAGATTCAAAATGAGCCATAAATTGGACATGAACTAGTTTGAATTGGCTGATTTAAAGTTTTTTAAAAATCTAATTTAATTACCAATTCTAAATTTTACAAGAACCAAACTTACAGCTTGATCTTATTGCTTCCATGTAGGGATGTAAATAGTCATTCGATTTACCGATTTACTAACTGTTCTGAATTAAATAGGAAAAAATAGTGAAGACCTTGTCTCACTATATAGGAAAAATGATGACTAAAATTTGGTTAAATGAATCAAATTAACTTTTAATATAAATGGTAATGACAAAAAGCTCTGTTATAACCGATTTACTAATTTAAATAAATACTATATAATTATTTTATGTATAACTATAGAACTTATTTCTACATCAACATTACTCTTGAAACTTTTAATTACCAAAACCTCCATTTGATGAAAAACTACTTAATTTAGATTATTTATTCATTAATTTCATAATTTTTAATACTAGATTAACATAGTTTAGATGGGTGGAACATTTTATAGTTTGCGAATAAGACTGCTTCCCAAAAATGGGCTTGTCGGGCGACAGTGCTGACGCCGTGTCCAGCCCACTTCAACCAGTTGGGCTTATTGGGCTTTTGTTTAAATGGGCCGTACCTTGTCCATTGTGTCTCGTTTTCCAAGCTGACTTGGGATCCATTAAATAAAAACACGGGCAAAGCATTAACTTTTGAAATGTTTAAACCCACCAAAAGTCATACAAATATTACCCATTTATTAACCAAAATTAAACCAAATTAGATCGAAAATAAACTGAATATTAATTATTTAATAAAGGTTGACTCGGTTCGAATCGGTTGCACGTTATTTTCAAGGAGTAACCATTTCATTTACATCGATGCAGCTGCGTACCAGCAAAGCCGCTCCACTTTTATCAGCGATGTGGGTCTAAAGACTAATGAGAAGCGTCAATCTTCAACGCTTGCATGGCTCTTGTTTTGGAGCTCAAACTGCTCACAATGTTTTTCTTTTTAAAAAAAAGGAAATCAAATTTTCTTTTTTTTTCAAAAAGAAAAAAATACTGATGGCAAATCCCATCGCTAGTTTGTAACGTAGTTTTAAATATCGTATTCGCTACTATGCCAAATTCATATAGCCGACATGGGTTGTATTTAGTTTAACTGGGATTAAATATTAAAATTATACGAAAAATATTTTATTGAGTATTAAAAATATATTTTGCCATAATATTTAATTATAATGATTAAAAATATATATATTTTGTGAAAATTTCAGATTAAAAAATCAGATACAATTAAAATGATAAATATCCTTAGAAATGATACAATTTCATTGGCCTGCTCTTGTGGTTTCTTTCATCCAAAAGACAATTATTTTACACCATTGAAAATCCATACAAGGTAAAAAATCTGCCCTATGAAGACTATTGCTCTACCTGAAAGTTGTAATACTGTATCAGTTGGTTGGTATGAGAAGTTATAACGATTAAAAACTAAAAAACGTTAGATCACAAAGGTCTATTATAACATGACCATATTATCGGCTATTTTACAAGAGGCTGGTTCCAAAAAACCTTGAACTATTAGCCATGTGGCATCTTTTACCAATTGCATCTATTCTTCCAAAATTAACTTTCATCTATTTACTAATTCCAAATTTCAATAATATTATGCAAGTCGAATTCAAAATTATGAAAAGTTTTTATATTATAAATAATAAATATGAAATTTATCTCATTTTTAAACCCGTTTTCTAAAAGCTAAGATTGATTTTATAAAAATCAAGGTAGGAAACTAGCTACAAATGATATTAAAATTATATATTTCATCGGTTG
Source organism: Piper betle (assembly GCA_033002965.1). Lineage (NCBI taxonomy): Eukaryota > Viridiplantae > Streptophyta > Magnoliopsida > Piperales > Piperaceae > Piper > Piper betle. The sequence continues at coordinate 16,181 of JAURVB010000565.1, read as the reverse complement.
TAACTCTTTTTTTAAGTTGTAAGCCAATTTGTTGGAGGCATAAAATTGAGTATATAAATGTAAAGAAATATTTAATAACATATCCTGTTGGACCAGCCATAGCCAATACATAATTATGTCACAATTGTTTGTCTTGGGGTTATTTTTTCCACAAATTTCTAATAACTGGAGGCCTGATTGATGGGACAAGTTATTCATCAAAAAACTTAACATTATGTCCATCATATTTATTTTGGCTTACCCTAGTTTTTGGAGCCCCCGTGAGCTTCTCAAGTCAGTCCTTTCCCAAATATAAAATTAGCTAGGAAAAGACATTCCAATGGGAAATAGTTCAACAAGATTTTTTCACTTTTCTTTATATTAATTAATAAGTACTTATAGCTGGCACTTATAATCAACAATGACAGACTTGGAGATAACCCAAGCACACAAGCAAAAGGTCAATGGCTTCCGTCTTCCGACAAACAACACAACAGTGCCACCAACCAATGACCATCCAATGTTATATGTAGAGATGATCATCACACAATTTTGGGGACATTGGAGATTGGACTTCTCCTCATTTCTCAATAAAGACTGCTCTCTTTCATTTGCACTGACAGGTACTTCTGACCATTCAAGCAAATAAAAAACTTTCACATGTACCAAGTGGGAATTAGAGTATAGCATGGATGTTTATATGATAAATAAAATATGTATTTTTAAAATTCACTGTTGTGGACAATTATCTAATCTAATGCATTATGCAGTGTTACTCTACAGTGGAACTTGTCTCAAACTTGGGCATTGTTGTTAATAGAATGAAGAATCTCTCTGCATATGCTATTAAATTAGTCTCAAGATGCCTAAGCCAATGCAAGATGAGTGTCACCTTTTTATGCCATAAAAGATGCCTTCACTGGTTGGTACAGATAGATGAACGGAAACTTATATCTGAACTAATGCCAATCTAACCAAATTTCAATTTGGAAACTTGGGTTAATGATATTTTCTCTGGATGAAATTGATAACCCAAAATATTTTGTGATACTTACAATAGTAAAAAGCTGGTTTCCTATTATATTTTCATCGTAATAACTGACTCAAATCCCTATAATAATTAATCAATAACAACGGCCATAGTAAACATCATCAAGCCCCTTTGCATCTATCTCAACTATTCAACATTGGATAATAGACGCCATTTACGCATCTTGAAAAGTCATTAGTTGTGAAGGCAAGCGCTTGGAAGTTTCATACAAACAAATAACCATTTTTAATCTTTTTTCACAGGTACATCTAAATAATTAGCTACAGAAATGGTGCGATGACCATTTTACAATATGAATAAGACTTTACAAGGGTGAGAGGACCATAATCAATTGTAAAAGATGATTACAACCCGTTACAAGGAACAAAATATTCAGAAGAGAGTTCTTGGGGCTCAACTTTCAAGGTGAAAAAAAGAAACTCGAGAAAAACAAAAGATATGACCTCAAGCATGAATTTACAGCTCTCATGGCCGTTCTAGGCCCCTATACACCCCTTCTTTATTGTGAACGTTGCAGCATTACCGTACAAACAAGATGTCATTTCCAGAAAAAATAGAGAGGTGAGGCCCTTGTAAACCAGGTACTGTCAAAGCTGTAATCAATGAAAAGATGTATGGAAGACACCCCCCCCCCCCCCAAATCAAATTGGTCTAAACTTCTACACCTTACCATTGAAATCTTATGATTTTTCAAGTCAGTAGTACATAAATGATCTATCCTTCGATTTGATACTCCTCATTGCACTTGGGTCACTCAAGAACACATCACTAGTACTCTCACTGTGGATGTTGCTGGTGATGTGGTCATTAGTGCTAACCATCTTCTTAATCTCCTCAAGCTCAATATCTAACAATGACACTTCATTCATACTTGTTGCAGTTGTGGTGATCAACTTCTGATCAGGGTTCTCACCCAATCCGTTGTAGATAAAGTTCTCAAGATATTTCACTTGGTGGTCATAGTGTTCATGGTAGTGGGGGAGATGATTAGAGCTGTCTTTGAAGGTGATACTTCCATCAGATGAGCTGCAGCTCTGATCAGCACCAAAGATAAGGAGGCCTTCTTTCAATTGGTTGTAAGGGGATTGGTGGGAAGGGAGGCCATGGGGAGGGAGTTGGAGGAGAGATGAAGAAGCCATGTTGGGGTTAGTAAGTGGATGTGGTGCTTGTGCAGTCCTTGTGAAACTAGTGGAGCTTCCATGGCAAGTGGAAGAGCAGTCCATGCGAGAGGGGAGAGAGGTCGTGTGTTGAATAAATGGTAATTGCTTGTGGGTTGGTAGGATCCCAAGGAGCTTCTTCTTCAACTTGGTGTTCCAGTAGTTCTTGATATCATTGTCAGTTCTGCCTGGTAATTGAGATGCTATAATTGACCACCTGCAGTTCACAAAAAGGCATGTTTCTACATACATATATACAAAATAGAACATATAATCTGATCTTGCTCAGAGACAAAAAGCGAAAAAATTACTGGGAAAAATGTTTCCTTTTGAGTTGCCTCTAATTCAATGTTAACAAAATCAATTAGCCCAGACGTTACAAATTGTTTTATTCCGATACAGATATATAGGAATTAGATCATGTTGTACCAAAAACGGGAATTTTTTCTTTGTTTTAGGTGGGGTGCATTTATGATCATTTGCTTGAAAAATTAACTCGAAGCTGTGAACTGCACCCAATAATTAGCTCACCAACCTGCTACCAATGCTTGCAAAGAGACTGCAAATGATCCTATCTTCATCATCAGAGAACTCCCCGTGCTTGAGGTTTGGCCTGAGGTAGTTTAGCCATCTCAACCTGCAGCTCTTGCCACATCTCCTGAGTCCTGAAAAATACAATTCCAAATATCACAAAACCCATCATCATAATAGTACAAAATTTATTTATCAAACAAAAGAAAAAAAAGCACCAGAACTACAAAGTTGAAGTAGCTTTCCACATACCAGCCTTGTGAGGGAGAGCAATCCAGTTCCCACCAGTCCCATGCTTTTCGATGTACTCCTTGAGCTTTGAATCTTCATCAGGAGACCATGGACCCTTCTTCACATTTGCCTTGTCACAGCAAGGAGCCCTCCCCATCTCCAATCTTTTGATGATCAGAAGCCCAGAACAGTAGTAGAATAGTAGAAGATCAACAAAGTAGGATCAGAAAGCCTAAGGCTATGTATGTTCATTCCAAGCTCCTTCAATCTCTTTGCTACTTTGTTTCAGACAGTTCAAGCATTTGTGTACAACATTGGTATGGAGATATATATAGAGAAGTCAATGACCAAGCCTGCACACATACTTTTTTAAGAGCTGATCTGCTGCAACTCCCATGTGCCGTGGAAACTTCTTCCATTAAAAACAGGCCATGCTCAAGCCCCTTCCCCTCTATAGATATCAAGGGACAAATGACTTTGCCCATACAAAACAATTGAAAGGGATGGCAGATTATTATTAGAACTAAAACAAGACCTTTTCCTAACTAAACAGTACTGATTGGTGCAACTCAAAATTATAATGGCTCGGAAAATACCCAACGCTGGAATCGTTTGTAACCGGTTTCAACGACCATTATACAATATAAAAAATTGACTTCTTTCCCCCTTAAAGAACCCATGAAAAAATTTTAATATTATCTTTACCATTTTTATTTTTCTTCACGCCTAAAAAATCTATTGTATAAATTTTCGCCACCCTACTTTAAAGAAAATTTTGAAGAAGCAACAAAAAATAAGTCTTTTAAAAGCTCACTAATCAAAAAAACTATCGATGATTATGTAGAAAATAGCTACCTATTAAATTTTGTAATTAATTACCCATTAATTATTTTTACTTTATGGCATTTTTTGATTTGTAGGTTTTTAAGGGGATTCATTTTGGTAGGTTTATTTAAAATTTTTCCCTTACTTTTTTGCCAGAATTTACGGTGCATTTTAAGTCTCTTGAATTGTGAAGAAAAATTAATTTTTTTTAATAATAAGCCAAAATTACGCAAATATTATTCAATATTTCAATCGAAAACTAAAAATATACCACAAACAAGTGCTTGTTTATTGTCCGACTAACCCCCGCCAAGGAGCAATATATATATATATATATATAAAGGTCAATTGCGTGTTCAACCAAATGTTATAAAGGCATTCGAGGTTAAGTGGGACCAACCTTTTTTGATAGAGAAAGCAATCAACATGGTCATGTAAAAATAATACAGTGAATGTGGCTTTGCTGCATAGAATCAGTTGCTAATTGCTATAATTTAGCATAGAATTAATTGTGTTACTTTATAACTAAGTATATAATTTACCAGACAATCATGAGCTTATCCAAGTTGATCATTCCAACTGGGTTGGGATTGGTGACTACATGAATTTTTCGCATCAATTGATTGCTTTCACATGAAGATTGATGGCAAAAGGCTATGTAAAAGTAAAAAAGAAAATTTCTACATTGTAGTTCTCTTGGTCAAAACCCTCAAAATTGAAGAGGTAAAATAATCATTAAATTAAAATTTTGAACAAAAGTAAACAAGTCAATGGTTGATTTCAAAATAACATCAACTATTTCAATATAAAAATGTCAAGTCCTATCAATCTAGCAATCCCTCTTAGGTGGACATCTGTACCCTAACCTTGCTTTAAGGTAACCAAACATTTCCTCAAGAATTGTGACCTTATATATGAAATTTGTCATTCCTGTGTTAGGCAAGAAAAGTTTGAATTTTAAGTTAGCATTTATAATTACTATAATACCTTCTAAATTAGTCCCAAAATTGTAGGGCTACCCGTGGTTGGCTGATTTACTATTTTACTTACCGTATTGAATTAAATTGAAATAAAATAACTTAGTATATTTTAACTATTTAAAATATGGTAAAAAAGTTTATAAATTTAACCACACCGCGTCATTATAAAACAGTAATGACAATAGCCTCTATCATTACCACTTTATATATAGGTAGTTATTTATTTTTTATTGTAAAAGTTTTTCATTGTTGATCTATATAAATTAAAAAAATAATATTATTAATATGTTTAATTAAAATTTTATACATTATATTTTTAAAGTTTAATTTAACGTAAATGTATAGTGAAGTTTTATGATCTTCGCATGAGGTTATATTGTCAAAGAGTTATGCGCTCAAATAAAAAATTACCAATTATTAACCATTTAATAAAGATTAAAATAGATAGACGTCGGTAATGATGAGCATTCAAAAATTGATAAACAGTGTGGTAATAATAACAAGGAAGAAAGTGTTAAAATGACAATGGTAAATGTTTTTGACCATATTGTATCTGCGCCACTAATGGCACCCCTACGTATTTAACACATTTGACAAAATTTAGTATGTTTATGGGGATAGGCATATAAATCTTTTATTTGGGTTGTTATAAATAGCATTAGAGCCAATTTTAAAAAGTGTTATCTAGCAAGTTGGCTAAATTAGCCAAGGAAAAGAAATCTAAGAATAGAATATCGTGATATTCTTAAATTAGTTCAACATCCAATACTTACTAAGACGTATATTAATAAGAATATGTGATAATATACATATATATATATATATATATATATTAATATAAATTTATTTATAAATCTTCAACTTGTGTTGATTATGTTAAAGGGATGTGTTAGGCCATCAGGTTGTTACAATCTTACATGAATATCCTAGTTGAAAACATAAACAAGTATTTACAATCTCCGTACAGTCAAAACTCCCTTAAATTCAAACAACAGTTTTTTGGATTGACAAGAAGACCCATATAGATCAAAGGCTCTCTTGACCAATAATTAGCTGTTCATTTTGGTCATAGTGTGGCTTGAACATTTCACAGCTGCCTTAATTGAGAGCTTGACACTAAATTTGGAAGCATTTATTTGCCTTTGAAGACTGGTTTCAGCGTATGAGTTGGGGGTACTTAGTTTTCTAGGGAGAGGAAAACACCATGCATGCATTGCATAGAAAAAACTTGGTATTAAGTGTAGGAAAGACCTTATGACATGATAGTCATTGAGATAGGTTTCTAACATATACAATAATAATATCAATACGCTATCTAACTTGCCAACTCCTTACTAATGATGGATTATGATGCTAGACCAAGAGATTTTGTGGGTGTTCTTGGTTGTGTTTTTGCTGTTTTCGTTGTTAGATAAAAGTAGGTAGAAGTGCATCACCAAACCAGAAATGTTGATACCCTAAATTATAGATCATTGTAGCTAGACTATTTCCTCATTCCTATAATTTCCTCCACCTTTTTCTATTTTTTTAATCTAATTACATTAAATATTTAGGATTGCAAGGAAAGATGTCTTTATGTATCTTAATTGGAGGTTCATTATGTGCTGTATTTTGAATGAGCCGATTTCAATAATTTACATTATTGAATGCCTCTTGATGTATACAAGACTTAAAATGCGTAGTCGACATGGGCATATGGCTTTTTGGTCAACTTTTTTATTTATAGAAGGCTATTAATTAAGAAACGAGTTGTGATTAAAAGACGCAGGACAATCATCGAATCAAAATACAATAAAAATAAGAATAATATATCAAATTATTATAATCTAAATATATATTTCAATCAATTAGAATTTATCTTTAAAATCACAGCGTGAAATCTTGCCTAGTTAATTAATTTATAAAAATTCTTACGTACTTCATGAGATGGTAATTAACCAAAGACAATAAAACATTAGTACACTTTTCTTCCATTACAAATTAGCCAACTAAAAAATGTCATTTGTTCAAAATCCAACATTATAATCATGCATGCATGTGGAAGAAAAAAATAACAAATATTATTTTATATAGATACCTACCATCCTCATTTTTTTCAAGCTTAATTAGGATCTCCAAGTAGTATTTCAGTGGATTCCAGATAGTTTCCATGGTTGAGTTGTGTACTTAATGGTCAATTTTCAAACCTGTTAAAGACTAATCTTCCATTCAATAATACAGGCAAAGATAGTCAAACTTGAAGTTTCTTGCTTCTCAAAAAACTTGCAAGGATATGGCAAGGTTGGCTGACCTATGGCCATGGACTATATAGAGGAGACTCCTTCTTTGTGCGTTGGTTGAAACGCTGTAGATTAATTAACAAACAATATCGAGATTCAACCATGAACAAATAAATGTGATGCCCAATATATATATGGGTAATTTGTTTGTTACCCAGATCAGATTTAGAGTTAGTTACATAACTTAGTTCATCTTCTAATCTCCACTGTTCAATTAAATTTCTTAAAGTTTCTCTTTCTATCATGATTATATATATATATATATATATATATATATATATCATATATATAACATTAAAATTACATTTTATTCATTGGCCAAACTATTAGTATTTGTTAACTCACCTGATTATTTGGCTGCATAAATAATTAAAATGTGAGCATCCCTAAAACTTGCTCAATGATAGGGATCATGAGCATAGTTTTAAATTTCTTTTAACTCTAAAAATTCCTGTAGTTAATTCTTGAATTTAAATTCATGGATTACTCCCAACTGACATATTGTATATGATTGGCTCATTACGTCAAGTAACGAAAGCAACTGAACCATATTATTTTTTTAGTTTAGCAAAATTAATGTTTCAAAGTACTGTAAATTATATATTTATACACTAATTTCGTATCACATTCTATTTATTAGATATAAAAAATATTATAAATGACTTCAAGTTAACTTGGAGTACTCATGTCCAAGTCGACTTCGAGTTCTCTAGCATATCAAATCAAGTCTGAGTCCTTAATTTTTAAACTAAGATGAGGAGAAGAATGAGCAAACAGACTATTGTATATAATTCCCTCTTTTACGAAAAAAAATCAATGGCCTGTTTATAATTTGGTTAGGATTTTCTTATTTTGCAAAACCAAGCATAATCACCTAGCATTCTAATCAATTCGATTTTCTTTTGGATATCCAAATTCAACAAAGCAGATGGTATATTCAAGATTGTTGGAATGAAAGGAAAGTGAAGGACAGATGAGTTTAAATGGTGGGTGTAAGCTTTCAATGCAAGCGTGGAAAGTAACAGACGCTTGTAATGCTGCCATTGACAAGTCTAATGGACAAGAGTTAAGAAGAGAGAAAGAATTCACAATATTATCTTTCTAGTACGGTTATGTGTGTGTATCTATTTTGCATGCATTGTTCTTGTAACATTTATGATACTTGCTCTCTTTTTCTTTTCTCTTAGCGTGATTGAGGCAGGAAGGATATCTATCTATCTCTCTCTCTCTCTATATATATATACATATATCATGTGATACACCTCTGTAGTCCCTTGTAGAAGAGACTCTTCGTTATCACCGGCAGGAAATTGAAGAGAACTTTCAAAAGAAGAAATTTTCAAGTTCTAGAGAACTTTTAAACTTAGGTTAAACTTGGTGAGTTTGGAGCGATCAAATTAATTTAAAAAAATTGATTTGACTCAAAAAATGTTTAGTTTAGCTGTTAATATTTCGATGAAATTAGATGTTATAGTCCAATAAAATAAACGAAGAAATGAGATGGTAAAGTCCAATAAAAAATGAAGCAAAGAAACACATTAGCAAACTTTAAATTTCCCTAATTCCACCTCACTTTGTTTTTTAACATGACATTAAAAAAAAGCACAGGAGATATGAATCGCAAATTATAGATGACAAAATTTTGATGGCTAATATGTATATCGACCCCGCCCACTTGATATAAACTGATCGGCTTAGTTATTTCTTTAAATATGGTTAATTAAACTGTAAAATATAATTGTCATCCCCGCTTAATATATTATATCTAAGGGTTAATCAGATTTTACCCCAAACCAAATAACTTACTAAACCAAACCGAAATAATCAATTCAGTTTTTCTTAAACTTTGGTTCGATTCAATTTAGACCTTGGGTAGATTTTCTACGTGTAGGAAATTTTAATTCGAAACTAAACTAAATCGAAACCAATTAAAAAATTGAATTTTTTAAAAAAAACTAAATATTTATGTTTTATGAGGGTTATTATTAATTTTTGATTTATTTGTAATTTATTTAAGATGTTTAATATAATATATATATATATTATAATACTTTTAAATGTGATTACAATGGTTAAATCATGTTTTTAGCTTTATTTATTGTAAAATAATAATTAATTTTAATATAATTTTAATAATTTTAGTTTTGAATAAACCAAACCAAAATGTTTTGATTCTGTTTGATCTTGTAAAAATTTTAGGTTTGGTTCAGTGTGAAACTTTAGCGGCTTAACGCTCGAACCCACCAAATGTTCTTCCTTACTAGATCTTACCCTCATAAGCATTATATAGACTAATTAATTAATTAAAATTTTTTACATTCTATTTATCTTAAAAAAATTTCATTCTCAAACTCTTTTCAATGGCTCATGAGCATAAACTAAATATGTAACAAACCTCTATCATCTAATACGGTCAGAGGTTGACTAATCTTTATAAACCAATCCAATAATTAGTGTAAATTAATAGACTTAGTCATTTTTAAAAAATAATTAACTAAATTAAAGATTATAAATGTCATCTACACTAATATACTAGATCCATTCAGGCTTAGGTATAAAAAGTATCTAGGCTTGGGACTTGTAATACACGAGTGTTAGAAGAGATACCTAACAATACATAAGTATTAGAAGTGATAATCATCTAACTAGGCAGAATCTTGATTGAATATATAGTATTTTATGAAAAAGACTCATTCCTAAAAGAAGTATCAAGAAAGTAAAATTTGAGAAGATATTACAATTAAGATGCCAAGGGTCAAAATTTTCTTCTTTTCTATCCTCCATAATTTGAAAGAAATCGATCATGGTAGCGCATGGATCATTATCTAACATCCATTAGGAGAAGAAATGAGAAAGTTTTCACTTGTACATGACTTTCATACACACTCTCTCTTTTATTTAAGTTTGGAATCAACAATATATATATATATATATATATATATATATATATATATATATAGAATTTTGCTGCTGTGCGCTGCATGAAAATGCAGCGCATCAGCAGCGCATCAAATTTTTCATCCAACGGCCCAAATCCATTTTTTTAACGCATTCCTCCTCCTCCTCCCCTATTCACGCCGCCTCCTCGGCGCCGCCCCGCCCCGGCCCCGTCCCGCCCCTTGGCGCCGCCCCGCCCCGGCTGGCTCCCCTCGCCCCCACCAACAGCCGCGGCGGCAGGGGTGGCGCGCCACCCGCGTTGCTCCCCACCCACTCGAGGCCCGCCCCTCACGCCGGTTTTCGCGGCCCCCTCGGCCGCACCCCGCCCCTGGCCCCCCTGCCGCCAGCCCCGCCACTCCCCCAGCCAACCCCCCCCCCCCACGGCTCCGCCCGCAGCCGTCCCCCACCGCCCCCGCAAGGAGCCGCAGCGGTCCCCCTCCCCGCGTTGCTCCTCCCGCTCACGGCCGCCCCCGCGCCGGCTGGCGCCGCGCATTTCCCAGCAAGCCCATCCAGCCCCAAGGAGGCGGCATTGTTGGCCAGCGGCGGCCGGCGGCAAGGTCGCCGGCAGGGGGTGGCGTGCCAAAACAAAAGGAAGAAACAGGGGAGGGTATTTTGGTAATAAAAACTTTACTCGATCGAACTCGAGTTAATATTACAAAATAAATTTAACAAATAAAATAATTTTATAATAAAAATTTTATTCGATCCCTACTCGAGGTAAAATAATTTATTACGGAATTATTTTATTTTTTAAAAAATTATTTTTTAATAAAAATTTATTGGGTAATATATTTATTTTGTAATAAAAGCATGACTCGGTCCCGCACATGATCGAGTCAGGTTTTTATTAAGAAATTATTTTATATTTTTTAAATTTATTTCATAATATTGACTCAAGTCAGATTAAAACATGACTCGGTCCCCCGGCCGGCCCGCCGCCCCCCCCCCCCGAAAGCACCCTGCGATCGATCACATGCGAGAACGAGTCAAGTCTGAGTCAAGTTTTTATTACAAAATTATTTTATATTTTTTTAAAATTTTATTTCATAATATTAACTCGAGTCAGGATCGATCGATCACATGCGAGAGCGAGTCAAGTTTTTATTTTATGATTTTGTATTTTTAAAAAAATTAAAAAATTAATTTTGTAATATTGACTCGAGCAGGAGCAAGTCAAGTTCTTATTTTATAATATTTTATTTTTTTAAAATATTTTTAATATTTATTTCGTAATATTGACTCGAAAGCGAGTCAAATTTTTATTGCGAAATTATTTTATATTATTTTATTTTAAAAAATTCATTTCATAAAATTGACTCGAGTCAGGAGCGAGTCAATTTTTATTTTATTATATTTTATTTTTAAAATTTATTTGGTAAATTTGACTCGAGTAGGGAACGAGTCAAATTTTTATTACGAAATTGCCATCGCTCGTTCCTTCCCCATGCGTTTTATCGCGCCACCGCCGGCGGTGATGCAGGTGACGACGGCGTGGAGGTGGCCAGGGCAGCAGACGGCGAGGAGGAGCTCGGTCGACGGGCAGGGCGGTGGCGGGGGTGGGGGTGAAATGGGCGGCCGGGGAGGGTGGCGGAAACAGGACAGGGGCGAGCGGGGCCGCGGCGGGGGTGGGGCGAAACAGGCAGCGGGGGGGGGGGGGGGCGGGGAACCAGGCAGGGGTGGGGGAATACAGGGCAGATGGGGAAGAGGGCTGCGGGCAGGGGGCGGGCGGGGGCGAGGCGGCGGAAGGGGCGGCGGCGGAGGGGGCAGGGGGAAACAGAGGTTGGGGGGAAGGCTGCGGGCGGGGGCGCGGCGGCGGACGGGGCGGGGGGAATCAGGGCAGGTGGGGGGGGGCTGCGGGCGGAGGCGGGACGGGGCCGGGGCCGGCTGGGGGCGGGGCGGCGCCGAGGGGGCGGCATGAACAGGGGAGGAGGAGTGGGTAAAAAAAATAAAAACAAATCCGGGCCGTTGGATTTTCATCCAACGGTCCGGATTTGTTGCGCTGCAGTGCGCTGCATTTTCATGCAGCGCACTGTAGCACGCCTCATATATATAGAATTTTGCTACTGCGCGCTGCATGAAATATTGAACCAGCATGGGAAAGGTTACATGGTTAACTACTGTAACAAATTCAACTTCTTACTTACATATATTGACGAAAGAACTAGTTTTATTTTATCCATGATCATAATAAACCCTAAACCACAATCTAATCATGAACTGACTATTTCTAAACCTATGCTTAAATTCACAACTTCCTTAGTTGTTCAATCCCCAGATGCAAACATCAATCATCTATTTAAAATATCATGAAAGAGCACCATTTCTATGGCTTAGTAGAGACTTCTTAATTGCTTTTTTTTGTAAAATATGAACCAGCCTTCTTAGGTACTGCCACTAACTTCAAGGTTTTAAATGAATTAGATAGCTTGCAACTCGATCATAGTTTAACTCAGGCTCAACTAAGCATGCCTAAAATGGAGTCAACTAAGCCGATTCAGACTCATTTATACTATTTTTCAACTAAGTACACAAAACACTATATAAAATTAGTGCATATTACTCTTTTGACATTTAAAATTGATAAATACACGATTTAAATTATTTTAAAATATTAATTTAATAAATTAAAAGAAAACTAAAATATTTTAATAATTTTTTTACTTGACTTTAGTTAATCATAAAATCTATCATTAAAGAGTCATCTATGAAGTTTGACTCTAAAAGCCATGCAATGGACTTAACTTGGATGTGTTTTTAAAGTTAAAAAGAAGTTTTAAAACCATGAGTTCAATATGTATATTAATGCAGCCACACATCAATGATATTCTCCTTAAATTTAATGCGCATTTCACATTCAAAAGTGTGAATAATACGTCCAACATGATATCTTGTTGGAAAAACATGAAATCAAATGCAGATATTTAACAGCTATTACCTAAAGCATTGACACTTAAAGAGACACTTATAGAAACAAATATAGATAGATGTCTTCATGGGCAGCCTTGTGGCTAATATGAATGCCTTTAGTACATGAATATAACATGGTTACATTGATTTCGGATCATGAATCAAATTGATGAAATGGTATCTTTAGCATATGCAAATATCTTATAAGGTTGTTTGGTATGGATATATAAGTACATATTATATATGCTGGTCATTATGTATTGAAATCAACCTTGCTATGAATCATTTTAATTGATCATATGCTTATTTAATTATGATGTATGATGTAGTCAAATGTATGGAAAAAATAATAAGAGCACACAAATACCAATGTTCTCTCAATATTATTATTTTAATGTGAAAATATATACATAACCTGGTCATTTCGATGAAATAAATGACAATTAACAAAATTATTGACCATGAACATCTAAAGTTTGAGGATTGATTCCCTCTCAACTTTCGACCAAACACAATACTCATGCATGACATTCAATAAGTGAAGACTATATAGTATATACTATATACCACGCATTTCAACATTTATAAATCATAAAATTTTTTCACCATACAATTATTTGAGTTTATTATTATTATTATATTAACTTTTTCTTTTTCTATGGACTTGGATATCATTAAATACGAGAACAGCCACTTAGTGGAATACAAGAAGCCCGCGTGTCTGGCGGACTCAAAATAGTTTTTCTTTTTCTAAAAAAAGTTAAAATAAGGTGTGGGCGATGACAATGCCTGGCATGTAACATCACACAGTAAAGAAGCTCTCATCTATCTTATTTCTTCTTTTTTATCGTCTATTACAAACAAAAAAAGGTTTCTCGGGCAATTACCATAAACAAACATAAATATAAAATTACGTAAGTGGAAAGTGGAAACAAAAAATTAATAGTATCGATTGATTATAAGTAAGGCATATTCCAAGCAGGCTTAGAGACAGACAATTGAAGATAGTTGACTTAACATTTGTTGGGTGGTAGTAACGAATTTCTGACCATATACATCTCATTGACACATTCAGTCATGTAATCAATCATTGATCCATGGAGGCTTTTGAAAAAATTAGTGCAAATAAATCACTCAACCAAGGAATCCGATCAGACCTCTACATGCGCCTTGCTATGCATTATGAAATACATAATGATCTTGTTATGTGATATAATATGTTGCATTGTTGAAATCAACGCTTGACGTGTAATGGGTTTCATTTATCTATCAATTCAGGCTTGATTGTCAAGGCCATATCAACCACGAGAAAGAGATAGAGAAAGATTTGCATTGGTAAAAATATTATTTTTGTTGGAGTATTTTAGTTAAATGACAAGTGGCACCTAACATAGATGGGGGAAGATATATTAGAATAAGAAGGATGATTGGTGTAAAGGGTTGACCTTATATATATAGTAACCGGGTATTCAGATTTTAAGTCATACACGTATAAGTTGTGTCTTCATGTCTAATGAGTTGGCATGAAGAATAATAAAATGAATATGTGCACATTGAAATACTGTTCATTCAATATTTATTCTACAAATAAAAACATAATTAGCTTACAAAATTTTACAAAAAGATGCACTTGGGGTCACATATATATCTCTCCACTTCATCCTATCATGAACCATTGCGCTCAAACAATAAATCAGTCAGGTTATTTTTCATAGTAACAGCATTGATAAATCTCCAGTACACGAAAACACATCTATTCCATAAAGAAAGCTAAATCTTTTGGGAACTATTTATTTTTTTCCGAGATTGCATATTGGGCATCAAGATACAATTAGAGCAATGGTTTCAATAATAAGTTTGACTTCTTAACAATCATTTACTCGATATAAACGTTTACTTAAGAAAAAGTAAGTAGCTAAAGTTTTATCTGGGAAATTCTTCGTTGACCCATACTTTAATATTGAATCAACCTCAACATGACGGATGAGGTCCAAGCCAATTAGTATTCATACATATTGACCAGTGTGCTAATCATTTTAACACGAAAGATTCTAATGCAAAAGATGAAAACAACAAATGGTTCTTCCAAAAATGATAAATTTCTAACATGGGCATATTGGAAATTACATAATCAATGACCTAAGTAGCATCAAAGTTGGTTGAAGACACAGTAGCTTTCAAGCTGTACAACCCTTGCATTAAACTGCTCATTCTGACTTTCATTTCAAAGTATGCTCAAGTCGGACGTAAAGTTGAGCCAACACAGTTTTCTTCAAACTACTTGCTCATTTGTTTTAGAAAATTATCCGAGCCTCTAATCCTAATAAGTGTTGATGTCAAGAAGGGAACTCGTCTGTCAAATTTGTAATTTGGTCCTAAATTAAGATCCATATCCCGTCTCCTTATTCCCGGGGCGGAGGGTTTAAGGCAGAAATGTTAGATTCCTCTGAGAAAGAAAATTGACCGAGTGAATATAAATACACCATGTTATAGAAATTCAAAGAAGAATATGATTTAATCGTTAAATCAAAGTAGTAGATCGAATTCCTGATGTTTGTGATGTTAGGGACAAAATAATGTTTGAAGCAAAACATATATAATGCATCAATTCTAAACAAATCTTCCAAAAGCAAGCTTAACAGTTCTCATACCCCTGAAATAATATACAAAGTGGGCTAACATGATCCTAAAAAGGGAGACTGTTGGCCTTCTTCAGAAACGAGCAAAACATCATGAACAATTTAATAGGTGTAAGGTCAATAATTATGTTTATCCAGCGTATTTTTTAAAATTACATTAATTTATCTACATGCATAGCTCACAACTTTTCAATTATTGACAGCGGTACAAGTGTAATATTGACGGTTAACCACAAGTACGAAAAAAAGGAACAAAAATAAGAAAACCTACGTACAGAAACCCAGTGATGTCTAAATTCGCTGCCCTAGTTTCGGTTTTACAGTAAAAAATAATTTACAAATCAAAGACGGAAAATAATCAGACATTTGGAGAAGCTACCCAACAACCAGATATTCCGAATTTGATATTTCCTATTTCATTAAAGTATGCCCGATCAGAAGGATAAATGTAAATAAAGTAGACAAGACAAAAATGCAGGATATTGGAAGAATCTTCACTCAGAGAATCCTTTTAAAGACCGTAGATGGAAGTAGATTAAAGCTCAAAGATACCTGACCAGTATATTTCAAATTTGATGGGCTCCTTAAGAACTTGACTTCATTGTTGTTTCGTGAAATTCAAACAGAGAAGTCAGCCATTGTTGAAGAACCCTTCACGTATTACT
>JAURVB010000563.1:0-33467 GCA_033002965.1 Piper betle | reverse complement strand
CCGGTGACATTTCCGGGTCGGTTCACGGGTGAGCCGAAACGGGGTGTTACAGGCAGGGTTAGTAGACCCAGGCGAGCGAGGGAGCTTCCAAACCCAATGCCACTGGTAGTCCGACAAGTGTTGCCACCAACTATTGATGATAGTGACCGTTACATTGTAGAAAAGTTTTGGAAGAATAGAGCTGAGGTATTTATTGGAGGGATCGATCCAATGAAGGTGGAGAGTTGGATAGACATTACCGAAAAATCGTGTAGGGCTCTATCCGTGCCCCACCGCCATCAAGTGAGGTTGGCAACATGCATGTTTCAGGAGGAAACATCTTACTGGTGGAAATCCATGGG
The DNA here is from genome assembly GCA_033002965.1 of Piper betle. Lineage (NCBI taxonomy): Eukaryota > Viridiplantae > Streptophyta > Magnoliopsida > Piperales > Piperaceae > Piper > Piper betle. The sequence continues at coordinate 33,126 of JAURVB010000563.1, read as the reverse complement.
AAAAAACCACATTCCATCAACGTGAGATTTGTTCCATCACGTGGGCAGAATTTGTGGCAACTTTCAATGGACAATATTTTCCAGAGGCCGTTGTCCAGAAGAAAGCACTAGAGTTTGCCATTGGCCTAGCACCTGGTGTAACACCAATTTCTAAAGCACCATGCCGCGTGGCTCCAGTAGAACTCAAGGCATTAAAGAGACAACTAGAAGAGTTGTTGCAGGTAGGTTTCATCCGACCAAGTACTTCACCCTGGGGAGCCCCTGTTCTCTTTGTGAAGAAAAAGATGGATCACTTCGGCTAGGTATTGACTATCGACAACTCAATCAAGTGACAGTCAAGAATCGGTACCCCTTACCGAGGATTGATGACTTGTTTGACCAGCTAAAAACAGCCGGAGTATTTTCTAAGATAGACTTGCGGTCTGGTTTCACCAGTTGCATGTAAAGGAGTTAGACATACAGAAAATGGCTTTCCGAACTCGGTATGAACATTATGAGTTTTTGGTCATGCCTTTTGGTCTAGCAAATGCACCAGTGGCCTTTATGTCACTCATGAACACAATATTCCATGCATACTTGGACAAGTTTATTATCATGTTTGTGGATGACATTCTGGTCTATTCAAATAATGAAGAAGAGCATGTGAAGTACCTATCCATTACTCTTCAAGTTCTGAGAGAAAATTAACTGTTCGCCAAGTTCTCAAATTGTGACTTCTGGTTGAAGGAGGTAAACTTCCTTAGACATATTATCTCAAAGGACAGAGTTGCAGTGGATCCATTGAAGGTGAAAGCAGTCACTGATTGGCCACAACCCAAGTCAGTCACTGACATCAGAAGCTTTCTTGGTTTAGTGGGTTACTATAGGAAATTCGTTAAAGACTTCTCTTTGGTAGCATCGCCGATGACCAAACTCACAAGAAAGGGAGTTAAGTTCGAATGGAATAGTAAGTGTGAGGAGGATTTCTAGTCACTAAAGAAGAATCTAACAACTACACCTGTCTTTACACTACCAAATGGTAATGATGAATTCATAGTCTTTAGTGAAGAACCATGAGCAAAATTATGCAGCTCATGACTTTGAATTGGCAGCAGTGGTTTTTGCCCTGAAGATTTGGAGACATTACTTGTATGGAGCCTAGTTCAAAGTCTTCACTAACCACTAGAGTTTGAAGTATATCTTCAACCAGAATGACCTTAACCTTCGACAGAGGTGGTGGATAGAGTATTTGAAGGACTATGACTTCCAAATGTTATACCACCCAAGGAAAGTGAATGTGGTAGCAGTCGCGTTGAGTAGGAAGGGCAAGGTGGACAAAGGTCAGCAGCTAGCTAGACTTTGGGATATGTCAGTAGAAGTGGTGGCTATCAACCCTGTGGAGCAACTAACAAGATTACTGGCAAATTTGGTTATTTCTAATGATTTAGTTGATCGTGTTAAGCTAACACAAATGGGTGATGAAGAGCTGAATGAAATTTTGGACAAGACTCCTGACATTGTAGCTGATTCCAATAGTGTGATTAGATTTAGAGGAAGGTTGTGTGTACCCAAGGATGATGCACTGAGGCGGAATATCTTGGAGGAGGCTCATCGCTCAAAGTTCTCGATACACCCTGGAGTTACTAAAATGTATCAGGATTTAAAGAGAACCTATTGGTGGATTGGGATGAAGAGGGATGTTGTGGATTTTGTCTCCAAGTGTCAGACTTACCAACAGATCAAAACCCAACATCAACTACCTAGAGGACTATTGCAACCTTTAGAAATACCAACTTTGAAATGGGAGTGTGTCACATGCGATTTTATTGCAAAGCTCCCAAGGTCTCAAAAGAAGCATGACTCCATATGGGTGGTTGTGGACCGACTAACTAAGGTAGCTCACTTCATCCCCACGAAATCAATGAGGATGGAGGAATACCTGGCAGGATTGTATGTTGACAACATATTCAAGTTGCATGGGATTCCAAAGGAGATAGTCTCCGACCGAGATCCCTATTCACCTCACATTTCTAGGAAGCTTTCCAAGAATCCATGGGGACCCAAATCAAGCTGAATACAGCATATCATCCCCAAACTATTGGTTAGAGTGAGAGGACTATTCAAACTTTGGAAGATTTATTGCATGCATGCATTCTTGACTGGGGAGGTGACTAGGAGAAACACTTAGCCTTGGTTGAATTTACCTAAAATAACTCTTATCAAGCTAGTATAGGGATGGCACCATTTGAAGCCTTATGTAGTAGGTCTTGCAGGTCGCCATTGTGCTAGTTGGAGTCTACCGAGGCAGTTATAGTTAGGCTAGAGATGGTTAGGGAAGCAACTGAAAAGGTGAAACTCATTCAGCAAAGGCTTAAGGCAGCTCAGGATCAATAGAAGAGTTATGCTGATACTCAAAGGAGGGACCTAGAGTTCCAAGTTGGGTAGTTCATGTACCTAAAGACATCTCTTAGGAAGGGGGTGATCAGATTTAGAACATCAAGTAAGTTGAAGCCAAGATTCATAGGACCGTTCCCAATCCTGGATCAAATTGGAATTGTGCATATAGACTAGCATTGCCACCAAGCCAGATGAGAGACTGAACAAGAAATGGCAGGAAATACCCTAGCCTCTTTGTGGCATAACATTCTTATATTTGTAGTAGCATTATCTGATCCCGAAGATAAAATTAATCATGATTGTTCTGTTTCCTGTTATGATATTTCGGGGACGAAATATTTCCATGTTGGGGAGATTGTAAAGACTGTAAATAATAATAATAATAATAATATATAATCGACTCGGTTGGGGAAGGTGTTTGAATAATTTCAATATCATGCAAGTATACACGGTCGAAACAAGTAATATAATGATAAATTCAAGTATCATCCCACAAGGAGATGAATTTCCTATAATTAATTAAAGAAAATAAAATGAAGAACAAAACAAAAATAATTGACTTGGCTAAATTTAAATAATAACTTTAAATAAAAGGAAAAGTTAAAATGATAAACTTGTTCTAGAGTCGAATTTCACTTAACATCAATTTAATCTTCATCAAATCATCCTCCTATCTTTTATTCCATCAAATTGTCAATCTAGGATAATATATGACATGGTGGCTCCCGCTCCTTCATGCTTCTATTATTTTGCCTCAATTTCTACCTCTCAGTGATAATTGATTAATCAACAAAATAATGCATTAAGATTTGCCTTACAACCGCATACGGTGTTCTGTATCTCCGACCACAACGACAAACAAGTCAAAAGACTCATCATATGATGAATTATCAATGACTAATCTAAATAATTTCTCCCGAAATCTAATCAAACCTCATGATCTAAGAAATTACTGATCAATCTACTCTTAGCATTTAGAACATGATAATTCAAACAATCTAATTGAATAAATGAGTAAAAGCTTGAAATAAATTTAATTAAATCATGTTAAGTTCCATTCTTCTCTAGAACGAAATATAAGACTACTCCATAATAAAAATAGAAAACATTATAAAGAAGAAACTAATTTTCATTATGAAAGAGAAAAGAAGTACAAAACTAGAACTATTTCTTCTACTAAACTCCTAAACCAAGAGTTGAGATATGATCAACAACAAATGACCACACCTTTATATAGAAGTGGAGATACAAGAATTCGAAGAGAGTGTTCACAAATCGACTTAGTCTAATTAATTATGATGTCCCTTCAAGTTTCCAACTCCTTGCTCCCTTGAACACCATACTTGTAGCCATTGGGGGAGGCCAAGTGTCATGACCATTCAATTCCAAAGCTTAATTTATTCATCTTTTTCTGCATTGAAACACCAAAATTAAACATATCTCATAAAATATTAATTAACACCAAAAAATAAAGTAAAATATCACTTAATTAACAATGTTATACCTGGGAAGTACAAAATCATATTAAAAACATGGGTAAATATTATATATTTTAAACACTTAACAGAAGGATCGAACATTGGAGAATTATTATCATTAATTATATTATATTCTCTACCTGGTTAATCCTACCCGGTTAATTATTATATTTTATTATTTACCTTGTTAAATGAAATGCTGGTGTTGGGATATTTTCCCATACCTAGCTCGTCTATTTTCATTTCATTTTCATGAGGGGCATCTTCCTCATAGCCGCCTACTCTCTTCTTCTTCTCCTCTTCTGGAGCCGACTTCTTCCTTCTGATTGGGTATTCTTCCTATCTCCCTATTCTTAATTTTCATGCATGCATATTTTGAAATGATAATAAGTTTGATAATCATGTGAACTAAAGTATTAATAAATAAGAAATCAAACTAATTTTTACACGATTAAGATTCATCCATGGCAGACAAGTTCTTGTGTTCAGCAAGATGGGAAATCACAGGCAAGCTTCGCCTGGGATCTATTGCAGCGGATGATTGCAACCAACGCTAGCTGTAAAACCCACAACTCAGAGTCAAGGTTTTATAATCGTTAGCAGGTCGGTTCGATCGTGGTCCGAGTTGGTTTAGCTTTCAGGACTACGATCGTGGGGCAGGCCAGCGTATGCACATGCTATGAGGTTCATTAGTATACCCAAGTATCGATGATAGCGTCAAAATCTTGCATCAGCATGCTTGAGTTATCAGTAGATATGAGAGTATGCGGTTGATGATTTTATTTTTATGTTGTGACCGTCGAATTGGTTAGGCGAATAATGCATTAGGAAAGCGTTAGATGGTATTAGGGTAGGTTATTAGTTATAGAGCATGTCATTTGGAGGTTGTTGTGTTTGTTTATTTTATGGGATTTTCCATATTTTCTAGATTTTTAGAGTTTATTACGAGCCTAGATATTACCTGACTCTAGTAGGAATCGAGTCCAATTACTTATTTACGGGTTTGCCATTGAGGTGTTTTCTCCCTTCGAGCCTGCCCTCCCAAACCCTCACCGCGTGTGCTGCCGCGCGCGCGCGCGCCGAGTGATGCTGCTCCACCTTGCGCCCCGTACGCCATGCCGCCCAGGCGCCATGCCGCGCCGACGAGCCCCGGCCACCGATCGCTGCGGCATGCCGCCACGATGCAGTGGCGCCTGCGCGCGCGCGCCACTCGAACGGTGCGCCACCGTTGGGTCCCATCACACGCCGCGCGGCCACTGGTCTCACCCTCTCACCGTCGCCGACGTTTCTCCCACCATCCCGAGCGCTGTCGAGGCCGGCCGCGGACCCGATGGGGCATGCCGCCGCCGCGCCACCATTTTCGACGTGCGCCGCCGACAGCCATCGCCACCCCGGCTGCTTTGTTTGACACCACCATCGGACCAAGCTCGTCGAGCTGGTGCCGATAGACCCCCTGATTGCCCCGTCCCGAATCATCACTGGAAACCACCGAAATCCGCCGGAAACTGCCGACACTCGCCGGAAAACCGCCGGAACCGCCGGAAAATTGGATTCGTGGGAAATTCACCGGATCATCAGCCGAACGCACCCAGTCCAATCTGATCGGACTTCGGACGCCGCTAGGTGCCGAATTCGAGTTTTGAGCCACGAAACGGAAACCCTAGCCGTCGCCGATTTTCGACGATGCGAGGTATAATTTATTTTAACTTAATTATTTGAAAGTATTGATTATTAGAATTGCATTCTAGGATTGGTGAATTGTGTGTTATAATAATATATATAAATGTAGATTTGATTAAGGATAAAATATGAAATTTGTTTGATTGAGTGGTGTTAAAAATGGAGGCTAAGAAACTAATTAGGGTAACTAGGTAATGATCATGATCTAATGCAAACTAGCCTAAGTAGACTTGCTAGAATTGATATAGGTTGATGTGTGTTGATTGATGCGTGATTGTGTTGATTGTGTGTGCATGCTATAGGATGTGTGATTCATCATGCAGGCGTTAGTTTTTAGCTTGATTGTGTAGGTACGGTGTAGGAGCTCGCCGCCTAGGCGCGTGGACCCGTTTGGAGCTTCTACCAGGTCCGTTTAGGACTCGTTCTCTGTTTTTACGCTACTCTATTGTGTATTTGATTTATCATGTGCAGGACGAGTTAAGTGGCGTTTTATCGGATCCCACTTAACTCGGGCCATTTAGCCAACGATTTTCCGGATTAATAACCCTCGAGGATGAGATCCCTCGAGTTTGTTTTCGAACTTCAGATCCAGCTCACGATGCCTTCGGGCCTATTGTATAAATCCCAACCTAGACCTATATATATGTATAGTTTTCGCGTTTTTAGTGAGAGATTGAATGAGGGAAATCTGACTACCGTGCTACGCGAGCGGGCACGTGTGAGTCGATAGTGGGCTCTGGAATGGTGTGCGGGCCGTTTCATTCCCGAGGGATCCTGACAACTCCACCTTTGAGTTCCTCAAACCCGGAGAAGTGTGGAGGTTCACGGGTACTGCAATGCAGCGCATGTCTAGACTTGTGGTTTCAAAGGGTACTAAAGGCGACTGCCTGAGAGTGCTCGGCCTTCATGCTCAAGGCCAGGAGTAATATGGAAGGTGCAGAGGGTGAAAAGGAATGAGATTTGATGCGAGAAAAGCGATAGAGAAATGGCCAAGGTATGAGAATGAGAAAGAAAGGGGACGTTGTCGACCCGAGGGCGACGGCTCCCATATGTGCCCTGATGAGAGTTCTTGAGGAAGTATATGGTTTTCATTCAACAGGAGAGTTTGCTCTCCTGTGCCAGATTGATATTAGTTATTTTTCGGGCCGGTAACACTCGTTACTGACGGTTTTTCTATATATATGTAGGTGAGGAATGCGAGCGATGAAAGCTGTCGGGACTGCGTAGGAGTAGCACGGAACCGCGCACACATGTACCTGTCGCGTGTAACGTATAATGATGATGTGTTAATGCTATGTGAATGATAATTTAGATGTGTTTGTTTGGATGAATTGCCTGTTATGAAATGAACGGATAGATGTGAATGAGCAGGGAGCCTTGAGTTCAGGCTCAGCTTAGATGAAAACAAATGAGATAATAATGGAATGCCACGATAGATTGTTATGTTTTGTCGTATTTTGATAAAATATTTATATACCTTTGTTGTAGATAGGTTGGCCCTTAGTGCACTTTTAGGGGAAATTCTGTCCGTTTTTACGTAGTACTATATATATTTTTTGGTTTCTCATTTATTGTTTTGTCTTGTTTTTGCTTGTACATCATAGCATGCATGTAGGACCATGTTAGAACCCAATTGTTCCCATTCATGCATTTCATGTTTGCATCTCCATCTTGAGACGCCAAGGGCAGATCCAGGTCGGCTTAACCGAACCCAGTAGATTAGTGAATGGTTCAGTCGCCGGTGACATTTCCGGGTCGGTTCACGGGTGAGCCGAAACAGAGTGTTACACTAGTCCTACCGGCAAATAGTCCCTCATGGGCGACCTCCTCGCCGGGAAAGAGGGTGGAAATCGTTCCAATTTATGGCCGATCTCGCTTGGTCGGACGCCAGTCTTGAGGTAGCGAAGCCTCGGGTGCATTAATGTTGTAGCAAGGTGCAAGAGATCAATCAGTGGCTGAAGTTGGCACCTTTGATGTTTGTATCTGTGGAGGCCGGCCTGGGGTAGCAAATAGTAGAAACGAAAAACAAAAGCGACGGCAATGGGTGAAGAAATTCGGCTGTCCTGGGTGGCGATGAGTTCCAATCTTGCTAGGGAAGGTTGCTAGAGGGTCGAGGGTGTCTAGGCGACCACCCAATTGGGGCGGCAATGCTTGCCGACAGTGGAATCGACGACGCGAACACCTCGCTAGGCGTGGCATCGGCTGGTAGGTGGCCGGCGTCGACCAGAGTGACATTGCGATGGCACGGCGGGGCTGGACAGCGATGATCGACGGCAGCCGGAGGCAATCGCCGCCGCTGGCGACAACGTGAGGGAGGCTACAGTCGGGAGTAGAGAAGGGCTGACGGGGAAGAAGAAGAGAGAAGAATCCCTTCGGTGGCAAACTTGTAAATATAATTTGACTCGCACGGCTCGAGTTAAATAATAATACCAACTCATAAATAACACCTGACTCGACACCGGCTCGAGTTAAAAATAATATTAACTCATAATAAATCTTTAAAAATAATTATTCTAATGGGTTATGGGTTAAAGTTGCTAAACTAATTAATTATTGTACGAAACCACCATAAGTAATAAAAATACGGTAATGATAAACGGTCGATAATTAATCGGTGTACTACAAGCGATTAATTTTAAATCGAAAGGTTATAAGTGATTAACAAAATAAAGATTTCACCTTTACCATATTAAATTTAATACTAGGTAAATAAAGTGATTATTTTAATAATGAGTTAATAAGGTATTAAATGGGTTAATAAACTATAATCGTGTAAAAAGAACCTAAATAGCATAATGGAAATAAATAAAGTTTGAACCTTTATTGAGTTGAATAATTTAAAATAATTAGTAATATCTTTGAATTAGGATAATACAAATCATTTTAAATAATTTAATTGAACGACTTAATTAATTAAATTGCTATTAATAATGATAATGATTAAAGATCAAAACCGTTAATTAAATCGTCAAGATCGGGGTTAAGTAATTATCATCTCAAAGGAAAATATACTAATAATAGTAATTAAATACTTAATAATTATTTTATCGTTAGTGAAGTGTGATTATGATTTAGATAATTAATTTAAAATGTAAAGTATGACTTAAAATGATTATGTCACATGAATAATTTAATATTTAAGATTGTTGAATGTTGCATGCTTTATGTTGTCGAATTTTAATAATGATATATATTAGTCATTTAGTTGCATGCATTTCTACTCGAATAAAATTATACTTATGTATAATTTTATGTTCTCGTTCAGATTAGGATCGTTGGTCACAGTTGCAGGTTCACTTACAAACTATCCAGGTCCATATAATTATTTGAAATGTTGTATTTTCCCTTTTTGGCAACCCTGGTCGGCCTGAGCCCAGATTCGACCACCATGCACCGAGTGCAACCAGGGTCAAGGAATTGACTCAGTCCGACATGGGGCCACACCCTTTAAAATTACTATGTGGGAGTCTTGGTCGACTTGAGTTCATATCCGACCACCATGCGCCGAGCACAACCGGGGTCGACTCAATTCGCCGCAGGGCAGCACCCCTAAAAGATTGAATACCTGCCCCCATGCCGAAAGGGGTGACAGGGCGCAGTGGCGCAAGACGGCTCATTATGCACTTGAGATACCGAGAGGGTGAGTCAATGGCAAATATCGGTAACTACAGGCCGTGGGCCACATAGCGTGTGTGCGCATGCATGGGATGGTAGCTGGATGGGGTGGCCACCCCTCCCAGCATATTAAGAGCTCGGCATAGGCTCATAACAACTAAAAGTCTCGAGAAATGATAATAGGGATTATATTGACTTGTTTCATTTAATTATGCGGCTTAGTGGTTTTATCACTAACGCGGAATTGCCTCCGCAGGTGAACAGCTTTGGACTGAAGAATAAAAGTGTGGTTGGTGTTTCTTTTATCAACCAAGGTTTGGTGAATTGATAATAAATTGGACTTCCTTTTTATTCTCTTGTGTTATAAATGTGGCTATGGGAAATGGTCCGAGACTGTGGGACTTTGAGTTAGTTTATTCTATGCATTGTCACATGCTATCAGAACATGTTTTATTTTTATGATTTATAAATTCTAGACTTATTGCCGTATTAGAATTCATGTTCTTGATTCATGTTCTTGAAGTTATGTTTACATCAATTATATTTTAAGTAACACCCGGGCCGGTTCGGGTGGGTCCGTTACAATCTCATGTCATTTGTCCAAACCATCATCTTTATTTGCCTTCATTCCTAAAGGATTTGTCTGAAGGGTCAATGTTCTCCAAAGTAGACCTCAAACTATGTCTGATGGAACTGTCCAAGGCACTCAATGGTCCAACTCATGTATAAAGTAACTCCGCCAGTGTCTCCAGTGTCTCCAGACTCCAGGCTCCCAATAGGTACCATATTTAATAACTTTGTCTCACAATGTACACCATGTCATAAGGAAGGAGGACTAATGTGGTGACATGCAAAAAGATGGACAAGTGTTGTAATGTCCCCGATGTTCCAAATACTCCTTGTCACCATCCAACTCAACCTCAGTCTACTGAACATTTGGACAGTCTGACACATCCAAATCTTTGGTACAATGGAAGGGAAAAGTGGCTGGTCTCTAAGCCCAACATGATATGCCTATGACATCCTTGCTGTCATCTATTAAAATTCATGATCTCATATTTACTTCATAACTCTTCTATAACTACTAAAGCTAAAACATGCAATCATTAGGTTTGACTAAGCAAGCAATCTAGAAGCCTGAGAAAAGACCACTAGTTATGACTTGCTAGCTTGATTAAGTATAGGTCCACACACATAGCTCAAAACATAAGTCTTCCATCTCAATTGACCAAGACATGTCTATGCTGCCAACTATAACATGTTGATTCTGGTTCACCTAAGAACTAGATCAAAACTGTTATGATCGAGTTGAGTTATGTCTAAATCAATTAATTTCTAAGACTTGAAAGAGAAAATGGACCGTTACAACTCTCTTAGCATCTCGAGAATGGAAGACACCACAAATTGAGTAGCCAACACTTAACTAAATATACACGAATATACATCAAATCCAAACAAAAAAACAAAAGAAAACATGGGCGCACTGAGCACAAGTGTGTGTAGCAACTATTTGTCCTTCCACCAAAGCTAACCTAACACACATGAACGCAAGATCTACATGTATAATAGGAAAAATGTTAGTAAAAAATGTCATTGGTCCAAAAAATAACTAGTAAAAACTAGCGAGTGGAAACTGATTTCCACAAGAAAAGAAAAACCTTATATAATTTCCATAGGAACACTCAAACATCTACTGAGGAGCCATCAACTTGCATACTCGATTGGATTCCAAACGGAATTTGTTCTGTGCCACTCTCAACAAATGCCTCTCTCGGCAATAACTAGTCCCACTCTTGGGAAGAAACACATATTCTAAGCTCACTCCAAACCTCCATATCTCACACCTTGTCAAAAGCACAATGGCCGGTACTCTCCAGCAGTCGCCTTCAGCACCATTAGATGCCATAATTCAAGACATGAGTTGTACACAATAGTAACTATCTATTCTGTGCCTTTCCAAATGTGAGGAAACTCAAGACGTAGAGATGTTAGCATCCGTCGAGAGTGGAACAATACTCTCACTAATTAGAGCCAGCTATGACTTGCATATGCGTCCACTAATAATATACACAAGGTCAAATTCACCATCTCTCGCCTTACTGAAAACTCGATAAAAACTATATATAGGGTTAGGAAGGGGATGTTATAAGTAGCCTCAAAGGCAATGTGAGGTGGAGCAAAGTTCGAAAACAACACGAGGGATCTTATCCTCGCAGGTTATTAATCACGGAAGTAAAATGAGTTTAGAGGTCCAATGTTAAGTGAGGTCCAATAAAACAACAGCTTAAGACGTCCTATAATCTTGAAATCAAGTCCACAATAGCATAAATTTATAAATCATAGAAGAGTCCTAACCGACCTATGGTCCAAGTTCTAAGCACATCGGCACATCTACGATGAGCTCGGGCTCCCAAACCTACATTGGAACCCACTCATATGCAAAAGACTGATAACTCTATATGATGCATGATCATGGTGTGTGCTCACATCAACAATAACATCACAACAAAGGACAATGCCAAATAGATTCGCAACTAGACACTCAACACTCTAAATGAGACATGACAATGAATAAATCACCAATAAACAAATAATAAATAAATAAATGAATAAACTCATGGCTAAATAGATAAATAATAAATACATGAGAATAAATAATACTAATCATAAAATAATAACATAATCATACTATACAAGTATGCAGCCAAATGCGAGTAAACAAAAGCACATACGTGAATATATAATAGATAAATAAATAAATAAATACATGAATATTCAACAAATAATTAGATAAATCAATAAATAGTTAATAAAATTTAATCATGAATAATAGTAATATAAACATCAAATAAATGAATATATGACTAAACTTGAATAAATAATAAAGTGAACTAGCAAATAAGTAATAACTAATCAATTAATAAAATTAAATAAGTTAAACATGAACAAAAAATATATCAACAAATAAATACATCATCAATAATAATAAATAACTATACAAGCACTCATCATAATCGACAAATGTATAAATAAATAGAAATAAATAATAAATAATGAAAAACATTCATAATATCAAAATATGTCAAATAATGTGAATATGCATCTAAACTAACATAGAGAGTTTCAAATTACAGATAAGGGTAAAAAAATGGACTAAACAAAGCCAAAAACGGCACAAAAAAGGTGAATTGAGTCACCTAGGGTGAGTCAAACTGAGTCAACTCGGTCCGGGTTAGTTAAAATTGTAATACGCTAACTTCGGGTAAGGGTTTTACCCATTTGTAGTTTGCCAGGTTCGGACTAGATTCGAGTCAATTAGAGCGAGCTAGAGACAAACCAGTTTTTAGACCAAGAGTATTGGGCCCAGATGGCCCAATACTAAGTATATGAGCATGTTATGGTGGTTAAGTATGCCCGACATGTATATGATAAATACAACAGAACACGAGTTATTAGTGTATACGTGAGGTATATGAATGATTTTTTCATGAGTTAGCCAGGGATTTAGGCCGTTGAAGTGCTCACCATCTATTTGGAATTTTTGGGTATTTCATTTGCATGGAGCATAGGAATTTCAGATCACTCAATTGTGGCCTTGTGGGCCCAACTTGATTGAGTTCATGGTTCAATGGTCATTTAACCTTCTTGCCTCGACTCCCACCAATAGAGTCACTTTTAAGATTCAAGCTAGTTTCGACTTTGGACGGTCACGATCCAAGCTTTTTGTCCATATATATATTGCAAATACCCATGGGTGGGTCCCACTAGACCACGACTTGTCGGATGATCAAATCGTGCCACATGGCAAAATCTGAGCCATCCACATCAACCCTGCTTCACCATGTTGATTTATAGAAATTTCCCATGATTTTGAGGATTTCCACGATTATCATTACTACCACTTTAGCTCGCCACCAGCGAGACCTAAACTGATCTTCAGCCACAAGATCAGTATGGTTGTGACTACCTCGCCGTCGGCTATCAATCCATACCCACCGTCACCGACTGAGTTTTTATCACTGTTCATCACCACATCCACCGCCCTTTCGGGCTGTTTTCCGGTGCCGGCAAGTCACCTCCGGCCGATCCGACCACCCAAACATCTTCCCCTCATTGAGATCTTCATTTTGAGACCACCCACGACCACCGCAGCCGCCGGCAACGTCGCCGCACTCGGCGGCGATACCTTCCCCTTTCCAGCCAATTTCCGGCCAGCCACTTGTCAGACTTTGCCGATCACCACCACCACCATGCTCCTCGTCGCATGGGCTGTCGATCTTCACTAGTGGCGACCCCAGCCGAGCTGTCATCAACCTTTTCCGGCAACAGGCACCAGCCGCCCCATTCGGTCCATTTGCTAGGCTATAGGTCCGCCTGCCCGCGACCGCATCTACTTGTCGGATCTTGTTCACCTGCCCGCCACCCCATGTCTGAGTCCGCTCATCCAGTTAGGTCCACCTAGCCAACCTAGTCCATCTTCCAATTGTAAAGACATTGAAAATAAAAACGGATGTGAACTCGGTTCGGGAAGGACCGAACGTGTTATATTCAATACCCGGTTAATTCTACCCGTTAATTATTATATTTTATTATTTACCCGGTTACCCGGTTAAATGAAATACGGGTGTTTTCACATACCCTAGCCGTCATTTCATTTTATTTTATGAAGGACGTCCTCCACCCTAGCCTTCATTCGCATTTTCTTCTCCTCTTCCTTACCGGCATGTCTTCTTCCTTGCTTAGGTATTCTTCCTATCTCCCTCTTCTTAATTTTCTTGCATGCATATTTTAATTTGATAATAAGCTTTATAATCGTGAGGATTAAAGTTTAAAATCAACAAGAAAGAAACTAAACACGACTGTTGGCCGACGAGTCCCCTGTTTTGGCGAGATGGGCAAGCACAGGCAAAGTTTCGCCGGGAATCGGTGGCGACGGTCGTTCTGACGTCGGAAGATGATCCTACTCTCTTCGTCGATCAGTGTAGGGTCGATCTCACGTGTGTGGATGCCGGCCTGGGGTGGTAAATGGCCAAAAACAGAGGACGACGGCAAAAACAGAGGCAATGGCAGTGGGTGAAGAAATCCGGCCGTCCTGGGTGGCGACGGGTTCCAATCTGGCCGGGGAAGGTCGATAGGGGGTCGAGGGTGTCGAGGCGACCACTCAATTGAGGCGGCGACGCTCGCCGGTGGTGGAATCGGCGACGCGAGCGCGCCGCTAGGCAGGCGATGCAGGCGTCGCTGCGGCTGGAAGGCGGCCGGAGTTGGCCGGGGCGACACAGCAACGACATGGCAGGGCTGGGCGGCGACGATTGACGGCGGCCGGAGACGATTCGCAGCGGCTGGAGGGCGGCTGCTATCGGGAACAGGGGATGGCGCCGGGAAGAAGAAGAAGAAGAAAATTACCTTGGGTGGCAAACTTGTAAATAATGCTTGACTCGACACAGCTCAAGTTAAATAATAATACCAACTCGTAAATAACACCTGACTCGATACCGACTCGAGTTAAAAATAATACGAACACGTAATAAATCTTTAAAAATAATTATTTTAATGGGTTATGGGTTAAAGTTACTAAACTAATTAATTATTGTATGAAATCGCCACGAGTAATAAAAAATACGGTAATGATAAAAGGTCGATAATTAATCGGCACAACAAGCGATTAAATTAAATCGGACGGTTATAAGTAATTAATAAAATAAAGATTTTACCTTTACCATATTAAATTTAATATTAGGTAAATAAAGTGATTATTTTAATACCGAGTCAGTAATGTAGAAAATGGGTTATTAAACTATAGTCGGGTAGCAATCACTAGTGTCGAACCTAAATAGAATAATGAAAATAAATAAAGTTCGAAACTTTATTGAGTCAAATAATTTAAAATAATTGTATTAATAATATTTTTGAATAATACAAATTATTTTAAATAATTTAATCGAACAACTTAATTAATTAAATTGCTATAAATAATAGTAGCGATTAAAAATTATAACCGTAAACTAAATCATCAAGATCGGGGTTAAGTAATTATCACCGCAAAGGAAAATTAAATACTTGTTTATTAGTTAATAATTATTTTATCAATTGTTAGGTATTAATTATGATCTAGATAATTAATTAAAATGTAAAGTAGGACTTAAATGATTATATCACATGAATAATTAATTATCTCACTAGATTTGTTGAGAATTTAATATTTAATATTTTTGAATTGTTACATGTTATGTTGTCAAAAATTTTAATATATATATTAGACATATAGCTGCATGCATTCCTACTCGAATAAAATTATACTTATGTATAATTTTATGTTCTCGTTCAGATTAGGATCATTGGTCGCAGCTTCGAGTTCGAAATATTAAGGTTCGTATAATTATATGAAATGTTATATTTTCCCAAACTGGTATAATTATTTGAAATGTTGTATTTTCCCAAACTGGTAGCCTTTGTCGGCACTAATCTCAGAATGAGCTAGGAGACCAGTAGACAATTTCTAATCTCAGAATGAACTGGGAGACAATGACTAATCTCAGAATGACCTGAGAGACCACCTAATCTCAGAATGAGCTGGGAGACAATTTCTAATCTCAGAATGAACTGGGAGACAATGACTAATCTCAGAATGACCTAGGAGACCACCTAATCTCAAAATGAGCTGGGAGACAATTTCTAATCTCAGAATGAACTGGGAGATAATGACTAATCTCAGAATGACCTGGGAGACCACTTAATCTCAGAATGAATTGGGAGACAATGATTCTAATCTCAGAATGAACTAGGAGACAATGACTAATCTCAGAATGACCTGGGAGACCACCTAATCTCAGAATGAACTGGGAGACAATTTCTAATCTCAGAATGAGCTAGGAGACGACTTTTACGAATCTCAGAATGACCTGAGAGACAAATTACTAATCTCAGAATGACCTGAGATATAATTACTAAACGACTTGTGAAACGATAATAAAAAACGGGTGAAATGATAATAGGGATTATATTGACTTGTTTCATTTAATTATGCAGCTTAGTGGTTTTATCACTAACGTAGAATTGCCTCCGCAGGTGAGCAGCTGTGGACTGAAGAATAGAAGTGTGGTTGGTGGTTCTTTTACCAACCTAGGTATGGTGAATCGATAATAAAAAAATTGGTCTTCCTTATTATTCTCTTGTATTATAAATGTGGCTAAGGGAAACGGTCCGAGACTATGGGATGGTTATTTTATATTTTAGAGAACATGATTTATTGTTATGATTTATATTATATGTTGTGAGATTTATTTGCTGTATTTCAATTCATGTTCTAGAATGTTACATTTACATTAACTATATTTTTAAGTAACACCCGGTCCGGTTTGGGCGGATCGTTACGCCAATTAACCCAAACTAGGTTAGTTCAACCCATTCGGTTAGATCTGGTTCAGCTCAATTCATCTGTGAGATCCCTCAACTTAGTCCCACATCTAATACCTACTGGGAGATGATCCTGTTTATAAGTGGGATTGGACTATAGATCTTTAACTTGGGTTAACCATTTTAAAGAAATGACTTAGGCCCATTACGTTGCACTTTGGGCTGGGTGGTTACAGGTGGTATCAGAGCCTGGTTATGTGTTAGATGGTGGGCTAGACTAGGGGCGTTGGCTAGGCTGGCGGCCACGGGTCGAAAAAGGTCGTGGGTTGGGGTTAACAACAGGCCAAATGTAGGAATTTAGGGGACGAAATTTCCTAAGGTGGGTGGATTGTGAGATCCCTCAACTTAGTCCCACATCTAATACCTACTGGGAGAAGATCTTGTTTATAAGTGGGAATGGATTATAAATCTATAACTTGGGTTAACTATTTTAAAGAAATGACTTAGGCCCATTACGTTGCACTTTGTTACATCGTCTGATTCAGCTCATTTTCAGACCAGTTTTCGTTCATTCTTACACCGTTTTTAGTAATTCGAAAACCTCTATATTAGTTTAGATGAATATTCACATGATTTAGCATGTTTGAATGTTATGACTATTCTTATTTATTTATTTATTAATTTATTCATTATTGTCCCACATCTAATTCCTACTGGGAGAAGATCTTGTTTATAAGTGGGAATGGATTATAGATCTATAACTTGGCTTAACCATTTTAAAGAAATGACGTAGGCCCATTACGTTGCACTTTAAGCCGGGTCGTTACATTGTCTGATTCAGCTCATTTTCGAACCGTTTTTGTTCGTTCTTACACCGTTTTTAGTAATTCGAAAACCTCTATATTAGTTTAGATGAATATTCACATGATTTAGCATGTTTGAATGTTATGGCTATTCTTATTTATTTATTTATTTATTTATTTATTATTGTTTATTTATTTCTATTGATATGTTTATCATATATGATGAATGTTTACATGATTATTTGTTATTATTAATATTATATTTACTTATGAATATTGGTCTTATTATGTTTAATAAATTGTATTTATTTATTTATTTGTATTTAATTATATATTCTTGTATTGTATAACTATGATATTATTAATATTGATGATTAATGAGTATTAACTATTTTATTAGTGTATGTCTGTCTTAACAGTATTATTGGCCACTCTTCAACATATAGAGGCATGAACACATTGTAGAATGATGAGATTACCTTTGACCGCAAATTTAGATGGTTGACCAGATGTCGCTCGATCTACTAGGGCCAGATCGGTGATGGCTATTGAGAAACAGTCAGTGTTTATGGGAGAAGTCAACCTAAATTGTAGGAGATATGTGTAGGCTTAGCATTGGATCACCATTGTACATGGCACCACTATGATCCAGACCCCCTCTAGATCAGGCACTCATGGTTGGATAACCTGAGTCAAGTTGATAGCAACTACCTCTGGGGAGATAAACACATGGAGATAAACATGTCGAAGACAATAATGGGGTTCACAATGTACACGAGCAGGATCAAGCATCAACACCTGGATAGCACAACCGCCATCCAAGAAGCACAACTACAGTCCGTGATGCACAAGTATCGTACGTATATTACACTACTACGACCGAGTGGAGCAGTTATTGTGGAAATAAGGGCCAAGTAGTTACATTACTCTACAGGAGGACAATACTCGAGGCTATTCTTAGCATTGCACAAATACCACATGTTATAGTTTCGGAGCAAAGTAGGTCAGAGATTGAGGGACAAGATATAACTACAGTAACATCATCTGAGCGGAGGAAAGTTATGTGCACTAGAATTATTTGGATGTGATGACACATGATTGACTTCACCAGCCATCTTACATACCATCACCTTGACTTGACATTCTTGGGTCAGAAGTGTATTGCAAGATGGTGCTAGTGACAGTCTTATAGGTATCATCAGGCAACATTAGTGACAGTCATCAAATGAATGTGCATGGACAGAGTTGGGAACATTATAGTATGATATCCAGATAGGATGGCTACAATGGTTAGATTGTTCAGTCAACATGACAATATACATGTGACCCACAACGAGGGTTGCACAGATCAGATGGTTAGCAAATGATCAGATACGTAGTTTAACTCATTTAGAGTTTTGCCAAGCCATAGAGAGATGTTGACTCATGTTAGAATTTTGGCATAGATGATGGGTTCAGTGAGAGAGTGTCCTTCAAAGAGAGAATATTTTCCTTGCACTTCACTAGCACAATTAGATCCTTACCTTGAGCTGTAAGATTTGGCATTTACCTTAAGGATAAGAGGTACCTTCGCTGTATGTTTTAGGGCTTACAATGCAAGTAGCCGATGGGAGACCAGTATGAGGTGACAACTTCACTCAAGTCTGGGAGTGACACAAATAGGGACTTTAATTAGACCAGATCATGTTGACCAGACAAAGGGACTCAGTGTATGCGCATCTTAATTGATAGTTTTTCTTGAGAGTCTATCACATTGGTAGTAATCGTGTGTATCATGATTAGTGCTATAAATCGGTATGGAATGGCAAGTCACACACCACTTAAGAGTGGACGAGACACGTATCAAACCTCACTATGAGTCCATATAGACTCGAGGAGAGACAGTGGTTCTTTGGGTCATTTGAAGCCCATCATACTATTAGTTGATTGAACTAGAGCCACTTAGGAGTCATCTCTTAGACTTGTCATTGATTGACTGTTCCATAAGGTGGCCACTTATAGCAGAATCCATTCATGATGATCTTAGAGACGTGTTCATGGACCTGCCTATAATTTTGAGTCACCGAGTATCCTATATAGAGTTTCATTACCCCACCATGACTTAGATAGATATCCTTACATCACCACAGATAGAGACATGATTGTCAGACTATGTGAGGATGAGACACCTCACAGCTAGAGCCCTAGAGCAATATGACTAATTTTCTCACAACATCAAGTCTCTTTCCATTTAACTAAAGATATCAAATAGAGCCAAGCTTTCACCAAGCATGTTCACATTCACCCTTCTAGATATATTAGTCCTACTATCTATTTTTCAGATGGCTGAGATGAGCAGACATTGAGCTAGTACACATGCCACAGACCAGATGCAGAATTCACAGTTCTATGCAGAGTATGTTCTCATACTCCTTGAGACACACTGTACATGTATAGGTGTTCTCGCCATCATTCCATCATAGAGAGTCCCTTCAGCAATAGTTATTGGTTGTATAGGTAGTTCAAGAGTCATAGCGTGCAGCAGAGTCATAGTAGCTATCCTTGTTCCATTATGGAATAGAGTGTAATTGATTTAGGACCGAGTTAGTTAGGACCTGGTGAGTTGTAACGTTCCTCTTATAGGGACACCTGAGCGTTTGATATAGACTGGCGGCAGTGAACCATACTACTCATTAGCATATACTCTTATATAGTACTAGAGTCCATCATATGCTATCAAGACTAGCAAAGACACTCTAGTATAACCATAGGACCTGGAGGAGAGTGCCCTGGGGGTACACGTAGTTGACCTATCACATTGATGAGGATCACGGGAGACATGGGTAAATGTTTGGCCACATACCTCAGCACGGACCTAATTTTTTTGGATGTAGCCCTGAGTAGTATCTTGCAGTACTCTAGAGTACCTGCTTTGACCCCTCAGTAGGCCCTTAGTGGTGAATATAGGCATTTTCCCACCAAGATTATTGCATTTATATCCCCATAGTTTGTAGACGCTAGGAACTAATCCAATCAAATTATTCCAACATGTATGGCATGTTTCACCAGATGATTCGATGACATGTAGATTATCCAGCCAAATTATTAAAGAGCTAGCGAGCTTCGTCTGTGTTCAGAGTCCAAGTATCATATTGGTCCATTTGGGCCATGTGCAGTTAACTTTCGAGGAGAGCTACCAGATTGCCAAAGAGATGAGCATCTTCAGTTGAGTCTTCTGACCACAGTTGATGTGAGAATTCCGAGGATGGAATTTTTATAAGGAGGAGAGGTTGTAAAACCCCAACTTCAGGTAAGGGTTTTACCCACTTGTAGTTTGCTCAGTTCGGACCAATCTCGAGTCGATTCGAGCGAGTTCGAGCCATACTAGTTTTCGGACCAAAAGTATGGGGCCCAAATGGCCATATGAGCAAGTTATATTGGTTGAATATGCCCGACAAGTATATGATTGATACAACAGAACACGAGTTATTAGTGTATATCAGTGAGGTACTACAAATAATTTTTTATGAGTTAGACAAGGATTTAGGCCTAGATCTATGCCGTTGCAGTGTTTAGCATCCGATTGGGATTTTCTAGGTATTTCATTTGCATTCAGAATAAGAATTTTAGATGACTCAATTGTGGCTTGTAGGCCCAGCTTCATTGAGTTCATGGTTTGAGGCCTCCCGCCTATAGAGTCACTTTTAGGACTCAAGCTAGTTTCGACTTTGGACAGTCTCAATCTGAGCTTTCTATCCATATGTATATTACATATGCCCATAGGTGGGTCCCACTAGACCACGAGTTGTTAGACATTCAGATCATGCCACATGGCAAGATCTGAGCCATCCACGTCAACCCTCACTTCACCATGGTTATTTATAGAAATTTCCCATGATTTTGAGGATTTCCACCATTATCGCCGCCAGCATTTTAGCTCGCCGCAGGAAATACCCAGACCATCTTTTAGCCACAAGATCAGTACATCCGTGACTACCTCGCGGGTGGCTATCAGTCTGTAACCCACTGTCACCATCGGCACCAGCCGCAGTCACCGTCAACAACCGAGTTTTTGTCACTATTCATCATTGCTGCCACCACCCTTTTGGGCTGTTTTTCGGCACCAACAAGCCACCTTCAACCAATCTGACCACCCAGACAGCTACCCCTGGTCGAGATCTTTATCTTGAGACCACCCATGACCACAACCACGGCCGCGATCGCCGCCAACGACGTCCACTACACTAGCGCGATACCTCCTGTAACACCCCAAATCCGGTTCACACTCGTGAACCAAACCGGCATGTTACAGGCCCCGGTTAGGTCGGCTAACGCGAACCTAACTCGTGCGGATCCAATCTCGGCGTCTTAAGATGAAGATACGATCTGTCATGAATGAATGCATGCACAAAATCCTAACATGGTACTACATGAATGACATGCAAATTAAATTTCACACCATCACAATTACGAGCAAAATCGATGAAAATTCTGAAGTAAAACTAACAGGGTCTCCCCTAAAAGTGCAATTATGGGCCCACCCTGTCAAAATAATATATATACAAATATATCGGCAAGCATTAACAATCACACAAAATCTCATTTATAACGTATTCATTCTGAAGCTCGGGTCTCAACCCACTACGCTTCCGCTGCTCAACTCTGATCATATTTTGCATTCTATTATCGTGTCTTGGCATTTCATTCACATCATATCATCATGCTCAAACATTTACTCATGTCATTCACAATATAATAACATAATAATACAATATTAAACATTCAGAAATCTAACATGTGTGTGTGTACAAGACCTCATTGCTCCTCCGTCCAAGCTGGCTCCTCCAACTCGTGATTATTACCTACATATAGTATAAAAACACGTCAGTAACAAGTGTTACTGGTCCGGAAAATAAAATAACTATAACAAGCTGGCTATGAGAGCAAACTCTCATATGAAAGAAAACCATATACTTCCTCAAGAACACTCTGAAGGGCACTACTGAGGAGCCACTGGGCTGCAGACCCGGTAGCATCCCGAACTAACTGATCTGCTGCTGGTACTGTGCCGCTCTCGGCACTTCTTTTTCAGTACTTCTCATGAAACTTTATCCTAAGCCCTCTCCTTACCTCCATATTTCTCCTGGCCTTGAGCACGAAGGCCGAGTACTCTCAGGCAGTCGCCTTTAGTACCCTTTGAACCACAAGTCCGGACATGCGCTGTACTAAACAGTACCCGTAAACCTCCACGTTCTCCGGGTGTGAGGAACTCAAACGCGGAGTTGTCAGGATCCCTCGGGAATGGAACAGTCCGCTGGCACTAATCCAGAGCCCGCTTTGACTGTCACGGCATCCTCTGCATGGTACGTGCAGTCGATTTCTCCATCTCTCGTCTCACTGAAAACGCGAAAACTACATATATATATAGGGCTGGGTAGGGATTTATATAATAGGCCCGAAGGCAACTTGTGGTGGATCTTGTTTTCGAAATCATCCTCGAGGGATCTCATCCTCGAGGGGTTATTAATCCGGAAAATGTTCGGTTAAATGGCCCGAGTTAAGTGGGATCCGATAAAACGCCACTTAACCCGTCCTGCAGGCAATAAATTAAACATACAATAGAAAGAGTAAATCAGAGACGAGTCCTAAACGGACCTGGTAGAAGCTCCAAGCGTGTCATCGCGCCTAGGCGGCGAGCTCCTATTCCGTACCTACACATCAAAACTAAATACTAACGCCCGCTAACTAAATGATGCATCAAACTCAACACAATTAAACACGAAATCATCCATCACAATGACCAATCAAATAATCATAAAAGTAAATAATCCAAACTCGTCCTATTCATACCAATTTTACTGTGTTTTTCTAAGTTATCTCATGATCACTTATCATGCTGAAACTCGATCTACCTCATTAGATCACTGAACCTTCATTCACACTTAATCTCATCATGTAACTTATCATTTCATCCCTAATTAGTCATTAATCACATCATGTAACTTATCACTATCAATCACATCAATAAATCAACCCTAGCATGCTGTGCTAACAACCATCAGACTTTAACTTATAAATTCGGAGGTAATTATATACCTCATGTCGTCGGCAATCGGCGATGGCTAGGGTTCTGTCGCACGTCTCGAAGCTCAAATTCGGCGCTCATCGGCGTCCGACGTTCGATCGGGCTCGACTGGGTGAGCCCCGCGGAAGATCCGGTGAATTCCGGCGAATTCCAGAAATTCCGGTTTTCCGGCAGCTACTGGCGGTTTTCCGGCGGCTTCCGGTGGTTTTCCGGCGACAATCGCCGGCGGCGTCTACTGGCCGGAAAGTGGTCGTGTTGGGTACCCTCGGAACCGGCTCGGCGAGCCCGACTCATCTATGACCTCAGCGTGGCCAATGGAGGCGGCGGCTCGCCGGAAAATGGCAAAAACAGAGGCCGGCCGTGGTGGTGTGGAGATCCGGCCGAGATGGGCGGCGCTGGCCTCCGTTCCGGTCGGGGAGGGTCACTGGGTGGTCGCTGGTGCTGAGGCGACCACCTGATCATGGCGGCGACGGTCGCCGGCGGCGAAATCGACGACGCGACCAAAACTTAGCCGCGACGCTACGCATGGCGATTCCGGCGTCACGGCGGCCCGATTGGGGCCGGACCTGGTCGGGGCAGCATGGCGACGCCGTGGCTGGGCTGGGCGGCGTCGAACGGCGGCCGGGTGGCGCCGACAGCGGCGACGGCGACGCTGCACAGGGGCGGCGTCGGGGTTTGGTTTGGGGAAGAAAAGAAGGCGTGGGGTGTGTGGTGGCAAGGTCGTAAATATTACTTGACTCGTCTCCGGCTCGAGTCAAGTATAATAACTAAGTCGTATTAAATCCAAAAAATTCATAAAAATCGGGAAAAAAATCCCGTAAAATCAAACAACACCACAATATTATAATGATATGCTCTATGACTAACAACCCACCCAGACTGCCCGAACGCGTCCTAACGCGGTAAACGGCCTAATACTAATTCTACGATCCACTATATATAAAAATAATAAAAAAAATGACTGGCATACTCTCATATATCTGATAACTCATTCTGTTCTGCTGTGTTCATGACGTTATCATCATATACTTGGGTACGCATGACCCTCATAGCTCATACACGCGACTGGCATCGGCTCGGTACACGTGTCCTGAAACTGACTCAACTCGAAAAAATAACGGTCGACCCGACCGGTTCTGAATATAAAACCCTAACTCGAATCGTGGGTTTTACACCTCCCCCTTTCCAGCCGATTTCCAGCCAACCACTAGCCGAACTCTGCCCATTGCCACCACCACCATGCTCCTTGTTTCATGGGCTGGTTGATCCCAACTGTCGGCAACCCAGCTGCACCGTCGTTGGCCTTTTTCAGCTACGAGCACGGGCCACCCCTTTCCGCCCGTTTGCCCGATTCGCTGTCCACTTGGCCTGCAACTGCGTCTGCCTGCCAAATCTTGTTCACCAGCCTAGCAGCCCATGTTCGAGTCCACCCGTCTAGTTTAGGATCCACCCAGCCAACCCAGCCATTTTCCAGTTAACCTAGACCAGGCTAGTTCAACCCATTCGGTTTGATCTGGTTCAGCTTGGTTCGGTCCGATTAAGCTTATTTTCGATCCATTTTCCGTCTGTTCTTGCACCATTTTTTATAATTCGAAAAACTCTATATTAGATTTAGATACATATTCACATGATTTAGCATATTTGAATGTTATGATTATTATTTTTTATTATTTATTTGTTTATTTATTTATTTATACATTATTGTTTATTTATTTTTATTGATATGTTTATCGTATATGATGAATGTTTACATGATTATTTGTTATTATTAGTATTATATTTATTTATAAATATTAGTCTTATTATGTTTACTAAATTGTATTTATTTATTTATTTACTTATTTATTTATTTGTATTTAATTATGTATTCTTGTATTGTATAACTATGATATTATTAATATGGATGATTAATGAGTATTAATTATTTTATTTATTTATTTATTGGATTATTATATATTTATTAATTTATTTATTTGTTTACTAATACAAGTATATGTTGATATTTACTCGTGTTTACCCGTGTATTAATATAGTATAATTATATTATTTTTAATTAGAGTCTTATTTATGTTCTTGTACTTATTATTTATCTAATTATCTATGAGGTCTCTTCCCTTAACCTATTATACAAGTCACGCGCATTTTACTGGATTCCACAAATAAGAGAGTGAGTGGTATAGAGATATGTATGGAGCCATTAGTACTTCTTCAAGCCCTGAGGTTGTGCAGTGTTGAGGGTACTGCATAATGTAGCCCATTTTTGGAATTTGTAGCACTAACTTAACTATTCCTTTTGCCACTTAAGTACCGTGGCGGGTGAAATATTGAAGATATGAGGGCATAAGCGTTGTATGTATGAATATTAACATTAGCCATGCATGCGAGCCGACACTTGATTAAGTATGTTTGCGTACCGCCGAGGTGGTGAGGCACTTTGAAGTTTCACAAGTTTCCGTAGGTAATAGAATACCTATTAACGAGATTGTATTATTTATCTTTTGGACCAGTAACACTAGTTACTGAAATTTTTCATATAATATATGTAGGTCTTGCAAATCTTTAGTTGACTTTGGTGGAAGGATAGATAAACGTTACACTCATTTATTTCTTTTCTTACTTTTACTTATATTTGATGTGTTTTGATGCATATTTAACAATGTCTTCTATTCTCATGACACAAAGCGGTTGGTTCGATCTATTTTATCGATCGAGTCTTACCGACCAACAATTTTAAACATGACTTGACTCGATTGTAATATTTCTGATTCGGTTCTTAAGTGAACCGAAATCGGGGTGTTACAAAAATGGTAGGCTGGGTTGGTTGAGCAGACACGGGCACGAATTGGACAAACAAATAGGGCAGGATTAGGCACACACTATCATGGACATGCAGACACAAGGAAGGCAAACGGGTAGTAAAATGGCTGACGGTGCTGTTGTGGGAAAGCACTAACGACAGTGAAGCTGGGTTCATCGCCAATCTGGATCGAAGGAGGAGGACAAGGTAGTGTTGACTGGGGTGGTTGCCGACAAAGTCTGATTGTCAGTTGGCCCAAAAGGGCCGGAAAGGAACAAAAACGCTGCCAAGAAAGTGGGAGTTGCCAGTGGCGATCGTGGTCACGACAACGGTCGAGGCTGGAGTCAAATGGGAGGTCTTGACAAGGGGAATATGTAAAACCCAGCTTCCGGACACGCTTGTAGTTTAGCATGGCTCGGGCCAGTCTTGAACAAGACCAGTTTTCAAACCATGAGTATGGGGCCTAGATGGTGGTTGAGTATGCTTGATATGCAGATGATAGTTTGAGATGGTGGCTGAGTTTTCACGAATAAAAACTTGTTCGCTAAATTCAATGATGTGCAAGTATACATAGTCGAAACAAGTAATATAATGATAAATTTCAAGTACCAGTTCCACAGAGTGATAAATTTACTTACGTTAATAGTAGAAAATAGAATTAAGAGCAAAACACAACAAAAATAGATTTTTTGTTTAAGATAAAATTAGTTCTAGAGTTGAATTTTCCTTCACATTAAATTAATCTTCATCAAATCTTATTCTTATCTTCTATTCTCCCTGGATTGTCGATCTAGGATAATTATATAACATGGTGGCTCCAGCTCCTTCATGCTTCTATTATTTTGCCTCAATTTCTCTCGATGATAATTGATTAATCAACAAAATAACACATTAAGATTTGCTTTACAATCGCATACAGTGTTGTATATCTCCCGACCACAACGACAAACAAGTCAAAACTCGTCGTATGAGGATTATCAATGACTAATTTAATTAATTTCTCCCAAAATCTAATTAAACCTCATGATCTAAGAAACAGGTGATCAATCTACTCTTAGCATTAAGAACATGATAATTCAAACAATCCGATTGAATAAAAGCGTAAGAGGATGAAATGAATTCAATTAAACCATATTAAGTTCCATTATTCTCTAGAACGAAATAAAAGACTACTCCAAAAAAATGAAAACATTATAAAGAATAAACTACTTCTTATTATGAAAGAAAAAGAATTATAAAAAACTTGAACTACTTCTAAGCTGAGAGTTGAGATATCTCAAATAACAAATGACTACCCTTTTATATAGAAGATGAGATGGCCATAAGATACATGAATTTAAGGAAAGGTGTTCACAAATCAATATATTCTAATTGATTATAATGTCCATTCAAATTTCCAACTCCTCGACATACTCAAATGTAGCCTAAGCAATATACATCCATTCTGATCAAGCTTTGTGAACTCCTTGTAGTAACCATTGGGTGACCATGACCTTTCAATTCCTAAGCTTAATTTGTTTCATCTTTTTCTGCATTAAAACTCCAAAATTAAGCATATCTCATAAAATAGTAATTAACTAGAATATAACGAGAAATATCACCTAATTAATAATATTTATACCCAAGAAGTACAAAATCACATTAAAAATATGGTTAAATATTATGTATAGTAAACACTTAACAGGGCCCAAATGGTGGCTAAGTATGCTTGACATGCAGATGATAGTTTGAAATAAGCTACGGCAGAGCTTGACATGTCAACCCTATCTTCACTCAGTTATTTTCCAGAGATTTCCCACGATTTGGATGATTTCCACCTTAGCACCACCACCACTTTGGCTCACCACGGACGAGTCTCCAGCTAGCTCCCGGCAACTGGACCGGCACCCCATGACCACCTCACGACAGGCTTTCCATCCATACCCAGCATCAGCACTAGCACCACCGTAGTCACCACCTATATGATGTTTTTGAAGTCAGTCTCCATTACCATAGCCACCCGTTTTAACCATTTTTCAGCGCCAACGAGCCACCTCCAACCGATCCAACCTCCCCAGATATGTTCATCTTGTTGTGGCTAATATTTTGAGACTACCCACGACCACCGCCGTGGCCACAATTGCCACGAGCGAAGCCATTGCACCCGACAATGATTCCACCTCTTTCCAGATATTTTTTGGCCAGCTAGTGGCCGGACTCCTATGATAGTCACCACCAGCACCTCCCCCTTGACACCCCCAGTTGATCCTGACCAGTGGTGACCCTAGTCGCGCTACCGTCGGCATTTACTCGGTGATGAGCGCCGCCTACCTCGTCAGACCAGTATACAAGCATTTGCATCTATCTGCCAGAGTTCAAATCCGCCACCCAAGTCATGTTCACCATTCACGTCCACCTGCATGTCCGAGCCCATGTTTGCATCTAGCTTCCTGAGCCCAGCACTGTTGCTTGACTCAGCGGAACCAACTCGGCTCGACTTGGTCGACTAGACTTAGGCTGACTTAATTTGCCATTTTCAACCATTTTCGGTAATTTGGGAACCTTTATATTAGTTTAGATGCATATTCACATTATTTAACATACTTTGATGCTATGATTGGTTTTATTTATTTATTTATTTATTATT
The DNA here is from genome assembly GCA_033002965.1 of Piper betle. Taxonomy (NCBI): domain Eukaryota; kingdom Viridiplantae; phylum Streptophyta; class Magnoliopsida; order Piperales; family Piperaceae; genus Piper; species Piper betle. The sequence continues at coordinate 4,334 of JAURVB010000563.1, read as the reverse complement.
ATTATTATTATTATTTATTCTTTTTATTTAAATGTTTGTCGTATATGATGAGTGCTTATGTGATGATTTATTATTATTATTGATATATTTACTTATTAATCTTAATCTTATTGATGTTTATTAAATTGTATTTATTTATTTATTTATTTATCTATTTGTTCGTTGCATGTATGTTATTATTTATTTATATTTAATTGTGTATTTTGAATTGGATAACTATGATGACTATGATATTATTAATATTCATGATTAATTAAAATTAGCTAATTGTTTATTTATTTAGTGAATGATTATGTATTTATTTATTTAATTATTTATATGTTTACTAACACGAGTATATTCGATATTTAGTCTTGTTTAGCCATGTATGTATATAGTATATGTTATTATTATTTTATGATTAGAGTATTGATTATTTTCATTTATTTATTATTTATCTATTTATATATGAGTGCATGTATTTATTATTCATTATTTTTTATTAGTTATTAGTTATTTCCTTTATTATGTCTTGATTTACATGTTGTATATTTAGTTGTAGGTTTACTTAGTATTATCTTTCTTATTAGGATGTACTGATAATGTAAGCACACAGCACAAGCATGTATTATATATAGATAATAATATTTTACTTAACAGTGGGTTTTGATATAGGTATCGAAGTTCGAGTTCACTGAAGATGAGATGTCATGTTTGGAGGTGGGACCATAGTTTTGTTAGGACTCTTCTCATTGTTTATCACCATATTCCATTGCTAGTTTTATTTTTAGATTATAGGACATGTTAAGTGGTTGTTTTATCGGCCCCACTTAACACGAACCATTTAGACGTATTTTACTTCCATAATCAATAATCCTTGAGGAAAAGACCCCTCGAATCTAATTTCCAAAACAAAATCCACCGCAAGTTCCCTTCGGGAACTATTGTATAAATCCCTTCCCAGGGCTACATATATGATTTTTTCTAATTTTTTAGTGATTGGGAGATAGGGGAAAACCAACAACCATGTCTTGAGACAAGGCGTGTATTTGTCAAAGTGGGCTCTAGATTTGGTGAGTGTTTGTTCCATTCTTGAGGAATTCTGACACCATACCTCTGAGCTCCTCTAACCTGAAGAAGTGTGGAGGTTTACTAGTACTACAATGGAGTACATGTCTAGACTTGTGGTTTTAAAGGTTACTGAAGGCGTATGGTACTCAACCTCTGTACTCAGGGCCAAGAGTGATATGGAGGATGTAGAGTGCTGAAGAAGATAAATTAATGCTCCTGTGCAAGGGATAGTTTTTAAAGTAACTAGAAAGGGGTTGCTGCCACGTGAGGTCGGCGACTCCTAATTAACGCCATTATAAGAGATTCTATGAAGGAATATATAAATGTTTTCATTTAGCAAGAGGGTCAGCTCTCTTATGCCAGTTTGACTATTAGTTATTTCTGGACCAGTAATACTCGTTGCTGACTTTTTCCAATTATATATGTAGGTTTTGTGATTCTGAGTAGGCTTTGGTGGGAGGACAGATAAATGCTACACACATTTGAGCTCAGCACATTTATTTTCATTTTACACATTTACTTATATTTGATGTATTTTTTATGCGTATATAGCAATGTCTTCCATTCCCTTCATACAAAACAGGTTACGCTAATCTATATTATTGATCAAGTCTTATAGATTAGCTGTTGTAGACATGACTTGATTCAATCATGGCATTTCTGATCCGGTTCTTAAGTGAACCAAAATTGGGGTGTCACAAAATTGATCTAGGGGATCACCTTGGCTGGAGGTGGCTCACCGGTGCCTGAAAAATGCCCCAAAATTGGTGGCGGCAGAGGAAACCCGACGAGTAAAACTTCGTTGTGGGTGGCACCGATGCTAGTGGACAGTCTAGGTCAATAGTCCACCACAAGGGGGTCATAGTGGTGCCAATTTGGTGACCGGGAGGGTGGCTAGAGTCTCGCCGGCGGCGAGTTGAAGTGGTGGCAGCGCTAGGGGTAGAAAATAATTCTGAAAATGTGAGAGAAATTCTTGAAAAATGGTCAAACGGTAGGGCTTACTTGTACCACCGAGATCTTGCCACGTGGCAAGATCTGGTCATCTGACAATTCATGGGCACGTTGGGGTCCCCTAAGGTATATACAATATATATATATATATATATATATATATATATAGTTGAAAGCTCAGATCAACGCCAACAAAAGTCAAAACTAATTCGAAGCGTAACGAAGATCTATGGATGAAAATCGAGCTTGGAAAGCAAAATGAGCCCAAATCCTTAGACTCGATTAGATGAAGATTTGAAACTCAAATCAAATTGGACCTATAGGAGTAATCCGGCAATCTAAAACCCCTAAGATGCATGTAAAGGAGATACCTTAAAAAGTCTAAATGAATACTAAACATTGCAAGGGCCTAAATCTAGTTCGAAAAACCTAGGCTAAAACAACAACAAAAATCCATAAACCTAGAATTCACGCTGATAACTCATGCTCTATTATAGCACAATTGAAGTTATCATCTATTTATCAGGCATACCCAAGCTCCATAATATGCTCATACAACCATCTAAGCCCCATACTCATGGTTTGAAAACTTGACTAACTCGAACCAACTCGAAACTAGCCAGAACTAGGCAAGGCAACAAGCGTGTAAAACCCTACCCCAAACTCGAGGTTTTATAAACACCATAACTTGAATTCTATAAAATGACAAGTCCAAACTTCAAGTATTTGGGCATGAGTGGACTGAAGAAAGGAGGCATTGGCTAGGGTATTTATGGAGCTAGTTGAACCTACATGCATTGGGAAATTTGAGGGTGATGTCTAGGTGAAATTTTATGTAATTTCACCTCTAAACAACTAGGCTTTCTGATTTTACATTCAGAATTAGAGAACTAGTGTTTCACTCTACTTTCCGGAGAAGTCCAGAAACCTGGATTAACTAACCACCTAAATAAGTTTTAATTAAGCCCAAAATTTATATGTTTTCACTAGACACTTAGTAAGTCCTTTATATATTTTCTACAGCTTTTATTAAGGACTTTTAGAAAGCTCACCAAGGAGCAAACTCTTAGAGCATAGTGTAACACATCAACAACACGACAAGCACACACATAATTAGGGGTTTTGTTCAAGCATTTAATGATGTCATTTTAGCATGGCATTTTCACAAGTAATAGCTAACATTATAACTTATAACATGCAAAATATAGCATTCAAATATAGCCTAAAATAGGGTATAAACATTGGGAATGCAAAGACCTAGCACAAGGGCACTAGCATAGTGCCTTTGCTTCAAAGGCAAAAGAAGGGAAATTTTAAGTTTGGGGGCAAGGGCACTGGCACACCACCTTTGCCCCCCACACTTAAACCGGGAAACCCTAAAACACTTGAGCACAAAGGTGCCCGTGCTAACCGCAAATTGCGCGCACTTAGAGTTTGCACGTTAAGGTGGCCTGGGCAACCATGAGAACCCTGTCATGGGTGTTGCATGGGCTAGGGTCATCTGAAAGGGGTACCAAACACACTATAAAAAAACTAGACTTTCAAAGGGCTGAGTGCTAGCATCTAACTAGACTTGACTCGACCAAACTAAAATAAAAGGGGCCGGGCGCATAGCGTCCAAACAAGTTTACCGAACACCGAAGGAAGATACGGACTAGGCCAACATACACAAATCCTTGACAAGAAGGACAAGACCCAACCAACCCAATTACGGTTTAGACTAAACTGACTCAAACCCATAGGCAAACAACCGTTTACAGAAGGTTTGCCAAACTTTGATGGTTCAAGGCTTCTTTACCAAGCCCTTAGTCTTTGGTTGTCGAACCACTAACCGAAGGTTAACCAGAGGTTGAAACTCTCTCTTCTTTGATCTCCACTTCATGTCTTCGGTTGCCAAAGTCCTGACTCAAAGTGTGAATGAAGTCTTCACTACTTCAATACTTCAAATGATTCTTCAATCTTCAAGTTTTAGATTTGGTTATTTGATCATTAACTCTTGAACTTAGAGAGTTTTAAAATGTTGTCACATTAAAACAATGTTCAACACGACTCTAATACTACATGTAACAACCAAACTCAATTAATGCAAACTGATAGGCCTAAGTTATCCTTCAAAAGTGGTTAAGTAAGCTGAAGATTTATAAGCACATCCCTACTTATATATTATGATCTTACTTAAGGACACATTGTGTAACACCCCAAATCCGGTCCACACTCGTGAACCGAACCTGAGCATAAGTGGCCGGCCCCGGTTAGGCTCGGCTAACCCGAACCTAACTCATACGTGATCCAATCCTCGGCAAGGCTCTAAGAAGACACATACAACTCTCAAA